>OMLB01024946.1:1650-22764 GCA_900302555.1 Myripristis jacobus
AAGAGAAACCAAGTCACCAGGGAGGAGAGGAGAGGGGAGGTCTGAGCAGGAGGACAGGGCCAGGGCTGATTGATCCAATCTCAGTGTGTAGGAACAGAACGAGGGAATCAACAGACGAGTGGAGAGGAAATGATAAAAGAGGATGAGGGGATGGGGGGACAACTGCATGGACACTTCTGTAAACAAACCTAAGAGTGAATATAATGAAAGATTATGAAAGGAAGGAGGCGGTGGACAGCCAGGACAGAGATAGCATGAAAGAGATAAAGGCACAGAGAGAAGGGGGTGGCAGCTGGAGAAGGAAAGAGGCATGCACGAGGGAAGGGAGAAGACAGAAAATCTAAAGATCATTAAAAAGGCTGTGTCGACAGCAAGGCCTGGCAAGTGGGCAAAAAAAAAAAGAAAAAAAAACGCGCACATACAGGTTTGTGCCAAAGGGATGTTTATGAAAGGGAACAGGGGTTAGTGTGGCACTGAAGCATATGCTAGTTGGTATTCATAGAGCATTTCCAATATGGTCTCAGCTCCCACCTTAACACTAACTCGTGTGCGTTTGTGCGTGGTCCTCCCTTTTATTCTTTTTCTCTCAAATGCTGGCGATGCTTAGAAAGAGTTTGTTTTGTGCTAAAAAAAACAAACAAACATACCATTTAGAAACCACGTACAACAAAATGCAAATATAGTGACACACATTCTAAGTTTCATGTAGACATATCAAACACTCCTTGTTTTGAGCTTAGAACGGACATGGTTGTTGTTGATGCAGATTTATTTCACATACTCACACACAAGTACTTCAGGTATACATAGTATGCTCACACCTATCATGCAGAAAAATAAGTGCCACACAACCTCTGAAACCTCTTTTTGCAGCAACCCCAGCTGAGACTGACTTGAGTCCTCACTGCCGGGAACTCATTTCCCCTCTCCTCCTCTCTTTCTCCTCTCTCTGACTGACTGTTCAACTCTCCCTCTGTCTGCTCGCCTCCATTCCTCCCTCTCCCCATCTCTCTCTTCCATTGTTGCCATCTCTTGTTTGCTTTGCATGGATTTTGACTTCAGCCAAGGGGCAATTTTGCATCTAGTATTGAGTTCACACACATACACATGCATGCATGCACACAAAGGAGAAAAAAAAACTTGCCTTCAGAGGATTTGTTTATCAAATGTGCTGTCAAATCATGTCAGGCATTTCATGTCAGGGCGCATTTTCCAGCCCCAGGCTATCCAAAAGAAAAGGATTCAAACAAGAACAGGCCACAATGTAATCTTCACAACTTTCACCACTGTATATTATTCATGTTCTATAAATAGAGCACTGTACTTGTGGGTGCACAGAGATCATTTTATTTATCTGAATTGTAAATTTGTGTTATTGATGTTGGTGTCAGGGATTCACTAGAAGACAAGTCATAAAATGTCGACCAAGGAACGTATTAATGTTCATGAAAAACGTCTCTCTGTAAAACATCTCGCTAAAACATTTCTTGGGATTTCAGGACTGTTTCCCTGAATAATTTATACAAATTTCACGAACAATAACAACTGAGAGAGAAAGCATGCATTATACATGTCAGCGTGCACTGAGACTCTGTTCATCAGGATGCTTTGTGTGTATGTGCATTTGCTTATTTGTGTGTGTTTGTGTGTGGTTTTGTTCATAACCTCAGACTGACTCCCGGTGTTTGTGACCACACAGAAACTTGTGAAGACCGGCATTTCTAAACCCCAAATGTATCCCATTCGTGATTTCATCAGAGGGTTAGACACAGGGCAGTCGGAACAAGTTTGATACTTCTGTTGTCTCCAAGGCTATCAACAACACTGTGGGCAATTAAACTAATTTCCTTCTCCCCACTCTCTCCTCCATTTTAGTTTCATGTCACTCACTCCATTTCAGTTAATCTCCCTGGAAAAATTCTCCCTCCCTCCAACTGTCACTGTCCAATTTTCTCCATCTCTGTCAACTCTTGCTTTCCCTGATTCTTGTAATCTCCCTCGCCCACTCTCTCCACCCCTCATCTTTCTCTCTCCCTCTAACTGTCCATTTTTCTTCTGCTTGGTCGGACTGACCCATATAATACCGGACAGCCCCCTCTAAAGTATGTCTGACTAGTCAATCCCCAAATCTCCTTCCACTTTGAGATAAAACATCACTTTAAACAGCATGTGGAAAATATAGCGTTTTACTCAAGCAATTTTGAAGAAATACAACTGTGCAGTTTGCCCTCTACCAACTGTTTCGCTCAAATTTTCCTTTTCTCTTGCCTTTTTTGTCTGTTTTATTGTAATGACTCACTTCATTTTAGAAGTAGCGTGCTATGCTTTTGTTCTCAGTTTAACTAATTTTCACTTTCTCTCTCTTTCCATCAGGAGCTGTAGAACACCATGGCGGCTGAAAGTCTTGCTGAACTCCGCGATTGGCTTTTCCTGCTCCTCCTGTGCCTCACCTTATTGGCTGAGATGCTGGAGCTGGCGGCAGCGGCAATTGCCATGGAGACGGGTGACGGGGATGAAGGCATCGTGTGCCCCTCGGTGTGCCGCTGCGATGAAGGCTTTGTCTATTGCAATGACCGTGGCCTCAGCATAATTCCCCCACTACCGTTAACAGCTGCTATCCTCTACTTGCAGAGCAACCGGCTGAGCAACGCCGGACTGCCTCCCTCACTGGAACGCAGCAGTTCCATACGGGTGGTTTACCTGTATGCCAACCAGTTGGATGAATTCCCTATACATCTTCCGCCTTCATTACGGGAGCTCCACTTACAGGACAATAATATACGAACGTTACCCCGCTCCTCCCTAGCCAAGTTACCGTTGCTAGAACGTTTACACCTGGACGATAACTCTATATCCACAGTTAGCATCCAGGAGCGAGCATTTTCTGGGACTCCACGGCTGCGCCTGCTGTTTCTTTCACGAAACCACCTGTCAAGCATCCCTGCTGGCCTGCCAGCATCGTTGGAAGAGCTGCGTCTGGACGACAACCGGATAAGCACCATTCCCACGCATGCCTTCCGAGGGCTTTCCTCCCTCCGACGCCTGGTCCTGGATGGGAACCTGCTGGCCAATACACGCATCGCAGATGACACCTTCTCCCGTCTGTCCAACTTAACCGAGCTTTCACTGGTTCGGAATGCTCTGCAGGCCCCGCCAGTCAACTTGCCTTCAGCTCACCTCATACGACTTCATTTGCAGGATAATGGAATGACCCACATGCCGAGGGGGGCGCTGGATGGCATGCGGCGACTCCAGAGGTTAGACCTGTCTGGTAACAACCTGACCAGCCTCCCACGGGGTCTTCTGAAGGATACAGAGAGTCTGGAGCTGCTGCTGTTGCGAGGAAATCCCTGGTATTGTGGCTGCAACCTTCGCTGGCTTCATGCCTGGCTGCATGGCCGAGGAGCTGCGGTGACAGTCAGGGGCCTGACCTGCCAGGGGCCTGAGGCTGTACGGGGCCAGGCTCTGAGAGACCTGACTGGGCTGATGGAGCAGTGTGAGGGACCACCCACCGGACCTGGTGTTGGGGTGGGGGCAATTCCTGTAGAAAAAGGCGGAGATGGTGGTGGAGGGGGCCAAGCAGTGGCTGCAGCCCCCCATGGCAGCACCACTACTACCTCCCTTCTGGTTCCCACCCAAGGTTCACTCTTCACCTTGCGGGCCAAGCGGCCAGGCCTAGTGATGCCTCTGCCTCCAGGGGAAGGGGGGCAGGTATCTGGGGAGGCCCTGGAGCTGACTGTAAAACCCCTCTCCCCAGACAGTGTGCTGGTAACATGGCTATGCCCGAGACCAGCGCCCTCCTTCCGCTTGTCATGGTTGAGGCTGGGCAGCAGTGCGGCCCTCGGTTCCATTACAGAGACCCTAGTTCCTGGAGAGAGGCAGCAGTACCTCCTTACCCAGCTCACTCCACGCTCCCATTACCTCATCTGCCTGCTGCCATTACGACAGGACCCCTCAATCGGGGGAGCCAGCGCAAGCTCGTCTCGGATTGGCAGCACGGACATGGACAGTAAAGACTCAGCCCCGGCCTGTGCTCAGATCGAGACCGGAGAGGCTCTGGTCAGCACAGGAGGGGAGGGGTCGGACAAGGAGGGGCAGGACTCAGAGATAACAGTGCTGCCATTGGCTGGGATCATAGGGGGAGCCACAGCATTGGTCAGCCTGCTGTTGATCTTCGGCATCTTCTGCTGGTATGGACAGAGGGCAGGTTACATGTCGGGAGACTCGGGCTCGTACGGCAGGGGTAGAGGCGGGAAACATTATGATGACTATGTGGAGTCGGGCACAAAGAAGGACACTTCAATCTTAGAGATCAGGGCCCCTCCTGCAGGTTTCCAGATGACAGCCATGGCCCATCAACCCCTGCAGCCTAAGCTGGAGGATGTTACCTACATCCACACCATATTTCCCTCCTCCTCCTCCTCTTCCTCCCATGCCAACGGGACCTATCGGAGCAGCCATGGAGCCAGCAGTCTTAACGGCACCATCCTCAGCCAAACCGGCCACCACCACGTCAGTTATGGTACCAACCGTGGTTACCGAGAGGGTGGCATCCCCGACATAGACTATGCCTATACGTGATGATACAGGGACGCACTCCCTGAGCCACCGCTGCCAGGCGCCATTTCTAAGGATGACGACCCCTTGGCCAGTGGCCATTTTGTCCTTGGTTTCCAAAGTACCCTCTGTGCCTCTGCTGGTTCAATTCTGATTGGTTTGCTAAGTAGAGAAGACTGATTTCAGTTATGTTGATTGGACATCGCAACTGAGTGACAAAAGTAACAGTCAGTCCTACTATACTATATGATACTGCTGTATATTACATTATACAGTAGACCTGTGTTTCAGTGCTACTTATGGTTATAAATGGTTACGTTTTCTCTTTTGGATATCTCAATGTCTTTCAAACCTACCATTCTTCTCAGCTCATAATAATACACAGTAACTTATTTGAGGTTGATATACTAGGCTTAGCTGATTTAGCAGGAGATATATTTATATTATGAGGAAACGGCTCTTGATGTGTATAGAGATAGCTCTCTCATATCTTCCAAACAACTGTATGCTCTGTGCTGTATAGATAAAGGGATGACAGAGAGAAAAATTGATGGTTGTTATAACCCACATATGACAATGCATCATGGTTGACATGAAAAGATGTGTTCCTAGGCCCCTTCCTTTCCTCTGGTCTTCTCCCCTCCTTTTTAATTCACTACCCCCCACCCCCCACCCTTTTTTTTGGCTGAGGCTCTTTCCTTTTATTTCTCTCGTGTCTTTTGTGGTGCCGTGAGCACAGGACGACTTTGTTCTCACCAAGGGAGCTGACAGCAGTGATAACAGTTCTGACAGAGATGGGAGACACAGACCACAGTATGGGGAGACTAATGAGAGGGGGAGAGAGAGAGAGAGAGAGAGAGAATGAGGGAGGGAGAGAGAGAGAGAGAGAATGAGGGAGAGAGAAAGGGATGGATGGATGGATGGATGGATGGATGGATGGATGGATGGATGGATGGATGGATGGATGGATAAAGGGAAGGAGAGTAGATAAAAGGAGATTAAGGGACAGAAGGGGACTCTTTTGGGAAAGATGGAGATACTCAGAGGTGTATTGGTGTGAGGCAGAGAGCCAGGGAAGAGGAGAGAATTGAGGAAGATGAGCACAAAAAGGGTGGTGACAGATTCAGTGGCAGGAGGCAAAGAGACAAAGAAAGGAACCAGAAGAGTGCACTCAGTAGAGTGCAGATCTCCACCAGGCTTGTTGTCTTCCCTTGGCTTGCCAATGTGGAACAATTCCAAAAGACCAGTGACGTAAAATGGCAATTTCATGAAAATGCCAACATTATCTGTAAGTGTGTGTTTATCTGTCCACAGCTATTCTCATAAAGCACTGGGCCTAGGTTTTGAATCACCAAACCACAAGAGGACCTTAATCATACAGTCATAACTGCACAAAAAATATTAGGCTGATAGGCCGAGTAGTATGCGAGAACAGCTGTGGACAGATACACACACATGGACAGACACACACAACTAAACATATAATCCCAGCATGGGGCCAGCAAGGAAGAGGGGTGACAACTGGAACAGTTTGACATCTTCACCCAGAGAGTGGCTTAGGTCTCATCATAGTATATTCACTCCTTCCCTTAGTAAACCCCTGGGTGAAAACATACTGCACATTTCATTTAAGGACTGATATTTTCAGCTGAATAAATGTTATGATCATTATTAATCAAAGATTATCACTAATGACACAATGTCTTACTTTCCACCTTATTATAATGCTGCTTGATTAAAACAGAGTCCCTTTTTATGTCTCCCATATCTTGCTATCAGAAATGTCAGTAAGCCGATATGATTAACAGAAACTTGGCAAGACAATCACAGGATGGATAACAGAAAGCAAAATGATTGTAAAGTCCAAAAGACAAGTGAATGGCTTGAGAGGAATGGCAGTTAACTATGTGGCCACTTTCCTCTCTTGGTTTCACATTACTCCTGCTAATGAACTACAAGTAATCAAATCAACATACATCTTATAATAGTAACTTAAAATCTTCAAGAGGCTGGTTAATCTCAATAAACTGAAAATGAGCTCTATTTATCAACTCGATTTTTGTTTTGGTTCAGAATTATATTATTAACAGTCTAATTTCTCCCTCTGCCAAAACTACTTAATAATAATAGATCCATTCTACGCTGCCCAAAAATATATATATCTGTAGTTGTTACTGTTTTCGCTTGGGTTTTAGGGAGACATCAAAATGCAAAAAGGTCTTTACAATTGGGTTAAGCTGAAGCGAAAGTACAATTTGAAGAAAAATAAACCATTATTATTGACTGGAAAACACTGAAAGCAGATGAGATTTCAAGGCTGATCTGATGTATTCTTTGAGGTAAATATTAGGTGACTCAGGGCCTGTACTTGTTCCATAGGCCTTAGTTAGTATGATATAGACGCAGTTCTGTTATCAGGGATCGTGTCCTGACCGCAACACTGTGCAGTTCAACACACACACACACACACACACGCACACACAAGCTCTCTCACAGAGGAAAAGAAAGGTGGCACCTGCTTTCCGCCTGTCTCTCACTGACCCCACTGATATACCTTAAGAGTAGGAACTTCAAAGGAAATGCATGCAGCGCTAACAATAAACAGCCAGAGATGAAAAGAGGAAAAGAAGGAGATAGAGAAAGAGAGAGAAATATGAATAACCAGGCAGAAGAGCAGAGGAAGGGGAGGGGGCTGGTTTAGATAGAGCCTGTAAGTGTTGAAACCCACTCTTAATTTCAGTAGCTCTCTTTCTTTTCTTTCCAACCTGTTTTACTGTGTACCAGTAATATTGGAGAAGCTCCGGTGTGTTTTTTTTAATGTCTGTTTTTGTTTTGTTAAAAGAGCACCGAAGCCTCCTTTCATTCTGTTTAGAAAAACCTTTTCCTTTAAAAACATCACCCTCAGAAGTGATAATGAAAACACTCTTATGTATAAACCGAAAAATGGGCGCAAAATGCTATTCCATTTATTGGTCTGTCGTCTTTTTTCTACGCAGATGAATAAAGACTTCTAAAAGGAAAGCAGTTTCATAAGTTCTTTGTCTGTGTGTGTGTGTGTATGTATGTGTGCATCTGCGTGAGGTTCATTAAATAAGAGTCAAAGACTGGAGATTTCAAATGATGCACTAAGACGATTTAAAAAAAAATCAATGTGAACCTCACATTATTAATATAATTTATCACGAGATAAAGTGGACCTCGTTAAATTGCACACACTGGATGAATACATCAGCGCCTATGTGCTCCGATTCTACCATTTGGAAAGGATCTGCTGGCTGGCCCAGGCAGACGCGTGCATTAGTATGCCTGTAGGTTTGTGTGTTAGTGTGTGACCCGAGTGAGATTGAGCGAGTGCATGTGCCTACTGTACGTCTTTGTTCGGATGTGTTTATGCTCTATGCTCCTGGCGTTGAGTGAAGACATGCTTCTCATTCTAAGTGAGTGCTAATGCTTGTGTAAGCATGGATCAATATAACGAACGGGGGAGTATATAAGTGTCCATCTTGGGCTAACTGCTTGTGACGGGCACATGGGAAGGAGAAAGAGTCAGGAAGACAGCAGAATTTGCTTTCTATATGTGCTGTATAGGTGTGTGACTGTGAGAGAGAAACAGTTCATATGTTCAAATGTGCACGTTTGTCTACATGCTGTGTGTGTGTGGTGGGGGGTGATTACACCCATGCATACAATAAATGTGAGTGCAGCTATCTCCACCTCTGTGCTCTGAACAACAATGCCCTGAGTGCTTAAGAGTCATTATGTGGGCCATTCACTACTGAAGTAGTGACTGGCCCGATATCTAGCCTCAAGCCAACTGGCATAATTATTATGCTTATATTATTCTACACCCCAACCAAAAGATGTATACTCAAACACTTAAGAGTGTGTTGAGTTTGAATTTTATTCATTCACTGCAAAAAATGGGCCTATTTGTAAAACATACCACCAGTAAATTAGAAATAGTACAATGCCATTTATCCAAACTTCAACTCTCTGGGACACTGAAATTTATTGGAATTGTTGACTTAACTTCAAACACACCTAGATGCATAGTTTAAATTATTAACAGGGACAGATACAACTGTAGTATCTACAGCCATTCAACTAAAACTGGCAAATGTTGAATGCCTTTCCTTTTTAAATCTGTTGTCTTTTATTACATAACTTGTTTTGGCAAACAAAGCTCTTTGATCAACCTAACAGCAACACAATGGTCAATATCAGTTTCCACTCTATGCTGCTATGCTACATCGCACTCTTAAAAGGTGCTTGTATGCATTGTTTGGCTTATTTGCCAAATGGTCAATGTATTCCTGTAACTGCATGCATCCATACAGAAAGTTTCCCAGTTAAGCATAATCAACAGGATATATTTGCATACCACTATGGTTTGATTCCAACACCAAAGTCTTGTGAATCCCACATGTCATTCTTTGAAGGCAAGATACCTGTGGGAGAGGTCAGACTATCAGGTGCCCTGGTACCTCACTTGGTAGAGCATTTACCACTTGTTAAGGCTGAGTCCTGGCTGCAGCATCATGGGTTCGAATCCAAGCCCAGGCCCTTTGCTGCATCTCTCTCCCCTGCCTTTCCCGTCTCTTTCTACTGTGACTATCAAATAAAGCAGAAATGCCAAAAAAAAATCTTTAAAAAAAGAGATCACACTATAAAGCTGCTAATGGGTTCATATTTCCTTCCACAGGCTGCAAATTTAACTCATACAATGTTCAAGGGCACAGAGGGAGCGAGAAAGACAAAAACAGACAGACAATACAACAGACATCAATATACAGACCGGATGAAGGCACTGGCTCACTCATGAGTACTCAGAAAAAAACAAAAACAAAAAAAACAAAAACACACACACACAAACACACTCAACCATGCAATCAAAGGAGCCATATCTCAAACACACACACACACACACAACCAAACATTGGTAGTGCAAAGCTTGCAAGGACATTCCTTTTGCTTGTATTTCTTTCCTATCCCCTCCACCTATCCTTACCTCACCCCGGATTCCTATCTCAACTCTGAATTTTCTCTCTTCAGCAACTGAGAAAAATGCCAGCATCTTGCAACAGGGACCACACTTGTGAGGGCAAATCCGTCCCTGCCAAGATTGGAGCACAAGAAGCAAACACAGAGACGGACCCAGAAGTGCGCACACCTTGGAGCGACAAGGGATTGGTGGTCCCGACGGACCAAGCAAGCTGGATAACAAACACTGACACATCTCTCCTCACACAGACACTCTGCAGAACCACTGAAATACCTTGGAGGCATGAAGTGATCCAGCAACAACAATAACAAAACAACTAACTTGCTGTCTGGGATTCTCTGTAACAATGGACGGAGAGGATATCAATGGAATAAACATGGCAGAGAGGAGACCGAGACAGCCGCTGGGGTATTTTAACTACACCGCCTGTATGAATTAGGCTGTCGAAGAGGCAGAGAGCCACTTTGGTGCCAGTGAAATACCTCACTGCTGAGCCGGGGTGTAAAGAAAATCTGCCGAGAGAACTTCTGCCACAGCGATGCCGAGAGCATCCCCAAAAAGATAATCAAATCACACTTGTACCACAATTATCCTCTAGTCAATTTCCCGGCCCTGTGTGGTGTACCTTTTTATTTCGCTAATTTATTTAAGAGCCTGTATACCACAGGAAATTTGTAGTAACCACTTGTAGTAAACTAGCCGATAGGCAAAAGATCATTAGAAATTGAGTTGAATTAAAAGCATTTGTAACTTTAAGTAGTCTTTGTGCTTCTCGCCTCATGTCTGTCCTAGACCGACAGGGTGAATAATTTATGAAGCCCCTTTCTTCACATGAAGAGATAAACCATCAGGCATTCGGTTTCATCTCCTGCCTGCATGAGCAAACTGTGTGGAGAAACATTTTTTTTTTTTTTTTGCTTAGGAGCGTGTCAGGCAGCGGGGCCCTGTTGGATCTGGTTTTCCGGGCCTCTGAGGCTTCACTGGTGGCCGGCTCTCCGCCTTCCTCTGGAGGGCTGTGCTCTGGGACTCAGACTTGCACGCATGGCAACTCGTGTTTCTCTGGAGGATCGGCTCTCAGCCTTTCTAGAACACAGGCAGATGCTCCTCAGTGAAAAAGCTGGATGCAGACTACACCAAATTATTCATCAACCTAAGTGAAAATGCCACAGAGCTGCTTATGATAATACAAAAGATCCAGCACACACACCTTTTGTTTGAAGGTAACAGGCTAATTAAGGGCAACAGCGGCACAATTATGGTTTAAGCAATAAACCTGAACGTTTTTGTAAGAAACAAACTTCTTGTAAAATGTTGATTTTTGTAAACAGATTACATATGAATGGTTAGGCATGACTGACTGTGCAGTATGTGTTTGGTTGTAAGTGCACAAAATACTGATTTTAATGGAGTGGAGGTGGAGTGTTTTCCCACACCAGCACGTTATAATCCAAAAAACAAGACCAACAAAATCTTTTTTTTTCATGGTTAGCTTTTCAAATATGGCATACGGGACTTCCTTGCTCTGTAACAGAGCACTGGTTACGAGCTGGTGTACCAGCAGGCAGAGAGGTGGGTAGGAACTATTTGCATATTGATAGATCCTTGCATTTTTAATGAGGGCAAGGTAAGGGATGATTTTTCATGGAAAAAAACTTATGAATACATAATACTGATGATGGGAGATTATTTTTGAGGAGCTTAATAAATGGTTGGAGTGGGGCTTTAAAAAAGAAGCATTGCTTTTACGTAAACAGTCACATCTATTTACTCCCTGACTTCACTGAGTTGACCATTATCTCCTACAGTTGTTGATGTTTTTATTTTTCCATGGCATGAAAAGGGATTATTTGCTGTTTTCTTCCAGTTTAGTAGATCTCATTTAAAAACTCAAAAACCCAAACTTGACATCAAATGCTCCTCTTGTAATTGCCAAGGATAAATATTCCATTAATTCAATATTCATTCTGATCACTGAACTGTGTGAGCTGAAAATGAAGTGACCCCAAATGTCCTTACTCATGCACCGAACAGAGAGGCATACCAGAGGCTTTACACAACAAAAATCTGACTGTGAATTGGAATACTTAAAACCTGACACATACCAGCTTATCTTAATCACAAAAACGCATAGCTTCTACCCACTAGCAAACTGAAACTGAGGTGATCTTGAGCAGATATACCAAAAAAGCATCCTGTAACATCTGCGTGTAAAATATATCCCAAATAGGTTAGGGTTAGAAAATCAGTTAAATCTGCATCTTCTATGTTAACTATGCTATGATGAAAATGCATTTTATAGCATTAAGCTAGAACAAGATAGATTTACTTTATTGATCCCAAACTGGGAAATTCTTAGACAGGTATTCTCTCCTCTCTGGACTTGCATTATCACTATAAACTGCACAAGCTGTCCAAAACAATCCTGCTATCTTGATGCGAGTGCTCCCAAAAGCTGTGGCCTGTGAAAGCCTACTACAAGCATTTCACTATATCGTCCGTCACTGTCTACTTCATCATGCACTTTCGGCAAGCGCTACAGGCTGTCCTAAATGATGCTCTGACTGATAAACTTGTCTGTCACTCTGGCTCTTAACAGGAGCCCCCGCTCCATTTGTGGACAATGGGAACAATAGGATAAGTGGATAAATAGCCTCTATAAATAGTCTTGTCATTTCCTAAGCTCTGAAAATGCAGCCGGGCCAACAGCGTACACATCAGGCACCACTTCACAACAGCCCCTGATAGATGGCAATTACATGATGGTAATTGTGCCCGGTGTGAGCTGTGTGTACTCTGTATGTGTGTTTCTGAGATCATGTGATCAAATCAGTGGATATGTCTCTTATGCTTGCTGGTGGAGTGGGGGTGTGAAAATTCAGGCTTCTTTCAAACCCCATTTTAAAGGTTATAGTAGTGTGTCCTTTGTACTTTCTTCAGTTAGCTATGATTACAAAGATGAGAAAAAAAGAGGCTTATTGTCAGGCTGCATTATGCTTTATTATTCTAATAACACTGCCTACAATAGGGATAATCTTCCCCCAATGTGCTTTTAATTTCCATATCTAATTTTTTCTCATTTCTTCTTGTGTGTCTGCCATCTCATCGAAATTATTTGCATGGCTAGTTCTGCGAAGCAGGGTTGTATTCAGATGTCAAAAGTGTAAATGAAAAACATCAATCACCAAAAGATGATATACTCATTAAAAAGCCATTCATCAGATGACTGTGGTCTTGCTCCACTTCCATATATATATATATTTTTGTGACTGTTATTGTACTAAAGTGTGCGACTTGATGAGCTAAGGAGACAAGGACTTTGGATTTGCAGCCAAGGCCTTAATGCCTGCTTGATTACTTGTCTGGCACTAAAACCAATATTTGCACGACAGGGCAGGCAGTACACTATTATTGCTATAAAGTCTTGAGAAGGCAAAAATGACCATGGGCATACTAAGGTGTTTCAGTACATTATGTGACACAGTAGAGAGTTGAACCCTGATCTACACAGGAGGAGACACGCAGCCTTGGCGGTTTAGGGGCTTTACAGTCTGTTCTGAAAACCTCACCTCCCACCAGAAGACCCTCAAAACACAATATTGACACCACCGGGTACATTTGGCAAACCATTTTTTAGTGTGTACATTCCCCATCACGATTCCCCTTTAAAAGGTCATACAAGTGATTTTGAATGTTTTGCCCAATTACTACAATTTACCAACATAAATAAACATTTTGCAAATCATGCCAGGGCACTAAAAATTTCACAACATGTGATCAAAATCCCAATTTTTTGATTGAAACAACCACCTTATAATATTCTGCTTCTGCGGCTGACAAAGTCATCACCATTCACAAACCACAGAATTGGTAATTGGCTGTGAAAAGTGAACGTTTCCCTGCGGACTATTTTCTGGCAGAGGGAGCATTTCACTCCGGCCAATTTCAAGTCATCAAAAAACAACAGTGCTGCTGCTTTTAGGAAAACTAATGAGGACAACTTTATTACGCTGGTGGAATTCTGGGGTGAAGTAGGGCTGTACAATTCATCGTTTCAAAATCACGATATGAGAAAGTGCAATGACCAAATCAGAGCAGTGACAGAATGCCATTATAAAGAAAGTATTGTGGAGCTTCAGGGATACAGGGATATTCTCCAGATCTAACAAAGCATGATGGTTTGGTGCAGACCTCAGCAATGACTTTAATCACACTTAAATTTTTATTGTACTTTACTGTACTTCCTCTCACTAAAATATAATCGAATATTATCACAATCGCACTATTATTATTATTATTATTATTATTTTTACCATATTGTGCAGCCCTCGAGTGAAGACAGTTTGAAGTCTCTGAAAATTCATTTTCATATCATAGTAAAATGAATGGAAACCAATGGCTGGATAAAAGGTAGGAAAAATAACATCAGAATTCTAAAAAACAACTACTTACTTTGGGAAAAGATTGCAGAAATGCAAACACGCAAAATCACTGGTGTGCTCCTTTAAGTGCTGACTGGAATTCATCTAGTTGGGGAAATAGAGGAATTCATTTATTGTCTCTCCATAACTGACCATCAAATAGCCGACCAGCAGACCCAACTCTGCAAAACAAACCAACATATTTAAACGCAGGGTTTGTGTTGATGACCACAGCACTGTTGGGCCAAGTGCTGATGGTCAAGCTGACTCCTCTTCTCTTTTACTCCCTCATTCGCTCCATCTCTCCGTCTCCCACATCGGCCTAATCAGGCTAATGAGCCTCGCGCTTCCTCCATCCCTTCCTCCACGCTAAAGTGGCGATTGATCAGAGGGGTGGGAAAGCTTTTAACGAGGGAGGGGTGGGAGAGGAATAATTAGCACGAATGAGCTTTTCTGCAAACTCCTTCAGTTTGGCTTTTTGTTTATCGTTTATTTACTGACGCGGACGTCATTAGGGATTAGCTCTCCAAGGATATGTTAACTTCTCAATGTCAGGGTGTAAATCAATCTGAAGCTGTATATTGAGGCCCGTTTGTCTAATGCCAATGTCTCGCTTCTGTCAGCCCTGCGATGATGTCTAAATGGAAGTGGGAGAGAGAGAGAGAGAGAGAGGAGGGGGAAGGGTGATGGCAAAGCTCTAGAGATGTACAAACCAGCATGGAGTATGTAACCTTTTACTCCAGCTTCCCACTCAAATTGAGAGAAAAACCGGACACCAGAGTATCTCAAGGGAACTGGGGGCACTGAACCTTAAAAGCTCAAAATGTTCAGTACACAGAGAGCATTAATATTGCTACCCGAATGACCACTAAAGCGCTCTCTCTGTGACGGCTGTACCGTAATTAACTTAGACAGATCTGGAATGAAAACTGGAGCGGCAGCACTATCTAAATGCCTGTTGTAGCAAAGTAGTCACAGAGCCACTGCAGCCTCCAAACTCTGCTCACGGCAAAGAGACAGAGTGGACATAACAACATGAATTCAGCGCAGTGATGAAAAAGCATCACAATCAATTGGGCTAAAATAAGCCGAGGGGTCACTAACGCAACACAATAGCAAACCTCAAGAAAAGACACAGCCACGAGAGCTGAAATCTTCTGTTAAATATTAAAACTAAAAGGCAGGCACAGAAACCGTTCAGCAGCTAGTAGCTAAGCGAAGTTGAAGCACACAACCTGATTCCTTGAGAGTCACTCTGATCATCAAGAGCCTTGAAGATATGAAATAAGCCTACAGTCTTTCATTTGCTCTACCAAGACAAATGAGCCGTTTTAAGAGGGAGTGTGAGAGTCATTTTGTATTTATTTCAAGGGCTATTTTTTATCATGAGTATTTAAATTAAAATCCTAAAAAGTAATATATGGAGAAATTAGTCTATTTCAAATATTAGCTCTCTCTAAAAGTGATATCACTGTACAGGGAACATTGGTTATTATACTCAGCAAATCTCCATAGTATCTGGCTACTGTGCCAACATAAAGATTTTTAATTTCAAAATGACAAATGTAACAAATGTAAAAAAGACACAATCTGGGATATTAACGGCCTCAATGACATTTTCACAAAGTAACACCAGGTCTGTAGTTCTTGTTCTTTGTGATCTTTTCCCTGGATGCTGTGCAGTACTGCACAGTGACTGTCTGAACACATGAAATCCTGTAATGTCAAAAAGTCCACAGAGGCTCTCTTCTCACCTACCATGGTACTGTCCCATTTTTTTAATCAAAATCATTTTCCACTGGAAAGTGCAGTGTCAAAAACCTTTCCAACAGGATGTCAGGCTATCTGCTGGGCCAAGTACAGCTTCATCAACTGAGCACGATCTGATTCTGATTTTAAAGGAATAGTTAACCCATTACGCTCTAGCTGTTCTGTGGGACAGTAGTGGTGCTATCCTCCTCTCATCGTTACTGAGTGCTGGACACTGGCTGGGTGCTCCAAATGCTAACTGTCCAAATGCTAAAAATGCAAAGTGTGATGAAAGTTTTTTATTTTTATCCCCAACCTGTGTAAATGTGTTCAACGAAGAAAACACATGATAACAAAGTCAAGCAATCCGCCTCCGTCCCTGTGGTGGCTTCTGCTCCTCTGGTGTGAAGTGATACAGGAGGTGCAAAAGTTACTAGATCTTTCTGGATGTTGATAACAGAAAAAAGTTATAAAAGTTACAGTTATATAAATGGTAATTTGAGAAAGACTACCATCTGTGTGCACTCACCAGTTGTATGTGTATTTTTAGTTTTGGAAAGCAACACTTGTTAAGTGACGTTAAACTTTCTTTGAGTGGATTTGGGAGGTTATTTTTTAAGAATGTTAACTGGGGGCAGGAAGCTAGCAGCATTTGGAGCATGCAGCCAGTATCCAGCACTCTGTAATGTTAAGAGGAAGTTACTGTCCTATATGACTGTTAGGAGGGGAGTGAAATGATATTAAAAATAATAATAAAATGGGTGAATTATCCCTTTTCTTTAGCAACTAAAGACCACTTCAGAATTGGTGTAAATTCTTAAGTATCTGAAGTGGGAGTTGAAAAATTCTGCAGCAATATTCAGCGCTACTGCTGACCCAGCCCTCAGCTGCCTCTGTTTACCGGTGACCTTGCTCTTTAAAATCTATACAGAGCACACCTACTGGGATGGGTTTTTACCTGACACTTATTGGCTTTTGCAGAGAAAATCCTCTTTCCACTGGGGGAGAAAAAAAACTGGCCACTGGTTGATGTCTCCATTTGGCACACATTTTGCTTTGTTTACGTTCTGCTCAGCGTTTACAGTGGTATTTGTTCTACCAAGTCACCAGATTGTTGAATATACACTGAAAATTCTTCTTTTCAAGGTTTTGTAGCAGGTAGGGACGTGGTCAGGGCAAAGATACGCCTCAGTGGTTCTTATTTACACAGAAAGTGAAGACTAAGTAATGCCAATTTGCCTCTGTAGGTGCTGCACATAAACACAGTTGGTGTATTGCGAGAATGCAACCATTAGCCCTACTTCACAAAACATAATATCAGCACAGTGGGCACACTGCTGTAGGAACTGGGGCTAAGGGAACAAGAACAGTTACTATGGCAGGGAGAAACAGTACAGCTCAGGAGGGAACTGCACCCTGCTCAGCTTCACAACACAAAGCATTTGTTTTGCGACTGGATTTTCAGTTTTTCAGTAAACAAATTTAACTCAGACCCAATGAAAACCACATCTGAATCAAATAATTAAGCCTCGCTACATCCTTGATAAGGGAGTGTTTGCCACGAGAACATTTTTTATTTGTCTTGCATTGATGTAATTATCCACACATTAAAACACACACACACATACTCACTCTTCATATATTTCTTATCTAAGCTTTTTTAGAACACGAACACACACACACACACACACAGAATATTTGTCTGGGATGGCAAACTTAGTGTGGCATTTTGCATCTTGTAATGTGAGCCTGTCCTAAGAGGAGCTGACAAGAGCTCTGGGGGAGATGCTTGGTAACTGCAACAGAGAGGGAGACATGGGGGGAGAGAGACACAGAGTGTTATTGGGCCTGTGGGACCTCGACAGTCTGAACAGCTGTGAAGCCAGGCTGATCACAACAACTTGCCCTCTCAGGTTCAGGCCTTAGATCAGTGCACAGACTTGCTGAAAAAATTATCTTGGGGTGAAAAACCACAGACAGACTAAGTGACCTGCACTGAAAAAAATATCACTGGTGCCGCAGAGGTTCGTAAAACTATTTGTGCAATCAACCCCCTAATAATCACTACTTGCACAGCTTCAGTCATACATGAGCAGCAACTGGCTCAGAGAATTGAGATTCATGTAGATACTGTAGCCTTCAAAGACGGAGCTAGAAGTAATCTCTGGGCAAATGCTAGAAAATCCCTAGTGGTTAAGAGCACGCTATTTCCCCCACTGTATGTCCCCTATCAAGTCAAATAAGGAAAATGAGCGCAGGTAAAGACTCAAAAAATCATTTTATACCCTCCTGAAGCAATTTGGAACAACGACTCAGTCCCTGCAAATCTACCATACATGTTCTAGCAGCGTGGCTAAAGCAGGGATGTCTGCCAGGCTGATTTTGGCGCTAAGCGCAGCGCTAAGCCCCACTGACAAAGCCAGCTAAGAATCAGTGAAGCCTTGCAGAAGGAGCGCGATGCTGTGCTACTGTAAGGTAATGCTCTTGTAAGGGGCTCTCTACCTGCAGAGGCAAGGGTTAGCCTGCATTATCCTCTGAAAAATCACCAAACAGGATCAGTGCACCTGTCCCTCCACTCTCCCTCCTCCGACCGTTCTACTGGACGTCCTGCTGCCGATTTGTCTGTCTGCTTGTTCGGCCATCCGTGCAATCCCTCCATCCTCGCAGATGCCAAAACCCCACTATAGCCATCAGCCATACGGGGAATGCATCCTTTGAAATCAATGAAAGCTGCTTCACTGCTGCGCTACATCTACGTTGCATGTGATGGAGCTAAAAAAAAAAAAAAATCATTAAGACTCAATTGTTGATGGCTGACCAACACATTCCTCACACAGCGCACTGAAATAATTAAATATCGAGTTAATACTTGTAGGACTCCAGCATGCTGACTCAAAATGGCCTATGCATTTTTCAAGGTGACAAACACACTCCAGAAAGCCTTTACATTTGGAGTGTCTTTCTGTGCATGCTGCAGAATATGGCACAGATGTTTCTCCTCTGTAATACAAATGCAAATACAGTCAAGCCATGCATTTGCTCTTATCCCTCCACACTGATTACAGCGGTCTTCATGTCAGAACAATGTAGCTGACATGTGATTTCAGCAACCCAGACTTTAATTAATTATACTTTAAAGGTGCACTATGTAAAACTGCATTCAAGTGATGATCATTTTGTTTTGTGATGATCATGTTTTTTGCTGTCAGTTGAGTCTAAATGGTCCTTATTTCGTGCACCTTTACGTTCCAGTTCTGTATGATTTATCTGACATTAAATTAAATTTTGCTTGAAAAATATACATCAAGGTTGCCCAGCAGAATGCCTTTCAAACATCATATGCAAAGACAAACAAGAGGAAATAACATGAGGCTCGTGGAACTATGAGAGGAGGTAGTTAGCCTTGCGGTAAGTTTAACTACACAGTTCCAGTAGAAAATGGGAAGTGTGGTTGACGTAATCATGTTACCAGGTCAACTAGTGTGCGCCAGTGCAGAAACATCACCACAGACACCAGCTGTCCAATGTCCGCGACGATGCAGTTTTATCAGTGGGTGTTGGGCTTAATCATCATTGTAGGAACTTGTTTGGCATTAGATTAGACGTAGGTAATGTTTCTTTGAATGTGAAAGTTCCAGGGGCACCCCGTAGCTCCTCTGGTAACTCCTGAATGCAGCATCCTGGGTTCGAATCTGAGCCCAGGCCACCTTCCCTGTCTCTCTCTCTCTGCTGTGACTCAAACAGAACAGAAATGCCAGAAATTAATCTCTGAAATGTAAAAGTTCAATACTATAAATAAATCTATAACATGTCGAACTAGGTTTTATGAACCTCGGGAGAAGTTTTCAAGTCAGCACTTGGTCAGGATGAGCTCGCCTCTCTTCTTTGCGGAGCCTCTATGTCACACCAATGCCACCCTGACAGCCAAGTAATGCGCTCCACGAGAGCTGGAGCACCCTTTACCCTTCACCTGTTTGACATCACATCTATCTGCACCTTCTTGCCTCCCTCTCTCTGAACACTTTCCCCTTTTCCATCCAACCCTTCCGTCCACCGACACTACCTTCTTCCCAGCTCACTTATCTGTGAGGAAGTTAAAAGACAGTCAACTGACTCTCTCTCTCTCGTCCTGTCTTGTCACCTGCAGGCCAGGAAAACTATTGGCTCTAATCTTGTATCTTCCAGCCGTTGCCACGGTGAGTGGGTTTCCAGCAGCAACCAACAGCTTTATCTCTGACCTGCAGAGGAATACCTGGGAGACCGTATCTCACACGCACACACACACACACACGCACGCACACACACACAAACATACACTCTCGCACCATCCTGCAAGACACACATGCAGACTCTCATACCCCACCCACACATACATTCAGACCTAAGTTTACGCGCTCTCCATCTAACTCTCTCTCAAACACAGGCACACACACACACACACACACACACACACACATGAGGATACAGGCAGGTGCAGCTGTGTGCAGGTGCATACATGCAGATTGACACACACATACCTTCGTTCACATGCTCATGCACAAAGATGTGATGCACACTGTCATCCCTGCATCCACACACACACATGCAAAATCCCACAGACTCTGAGGCGGCTGAGACTCTGACGATGACAAGTAGTTCAGTTCTAAAGACTGAGATAGAAGCAGAATATATTTTATCACTTGACGGTGCACAGCTTAATTTTAGGGAAAGTTTTTTATAGTCTAGCCTGAAAGATTTATCAGCAGACTTTGCCGCTGCATTTGCTCTCACACACCGAAAGCAGTTCTCCTGGAAAAAAGGGGCGTCTCACAGAAATACTCAGAGAACTTATCGGTTCAGTTTTTAAATCTTTTCAATTAAACTTCAATTCAAAGCCTGGGAAAAGGTGGGCCAAAATAAATGGCATTTAATGTCAAACACGATAAACATAACAGGGGCTGGAGAGTGAGTGCTGGAATGGAAATGAGGAATAAAACTTTTGTGAGTGAAAATGCAGCTCAGTAGAGCTAAGCAAATTTGCATTTAATCAATTCGAAAAAAGGTTTTAATGCAAAGTTAGTTACTCGAGACATCGTATTCACACACACACAAGCCCGCGCGCACACACGCCAAGAACTCATCACTCCAATGACATTTCATTGCGCAATCCATCTTAATCAGCAAGCCCATCAGAGACAATATATCCTCCCCTCCATCTCTCTCCTGCACACTCTCTTTCTCCGGACGGAGTGATTGAGGGGTGTAAAGAGGAGGATGTTTCTGCCTGCCATCTCCGCCCCCCCGCCGTCCTCCCCCCTCCTCACCAGGATAGCTCTTAAGTGCTTGTGGGTTTTTATGTTTGTAGTGTTTTATAGGAGCGGGCAGGAGCCAGGGGCCGTAAAATTGTGG
>OMLB01024948.1:10354-25087 GCA_900302555.1 Myripristis jacobus
ACAGATTTTTCTATCTTTGTATCATTATTTTATTTACATAAAACCACTATACGATCACAAAGGATTATGGGAAATCCTCAGTGCACCGGAGGATTTGTCTGAGACTGCGCATGAGCTGTGTGTCCACAGGAGCTGACCCGTTACCTGTATTTTCCTTTGTCAAATCCAGGTGTGGAATAAATCTGCTGTTACCAACACCCCGAGAGCTTTATTTATGCAGAAGACATTACACACAGGTCACACATAGCCACCTCCGTGCTAGTGGACAGAGTGGGACGGTCTGTCATCCGTGCGTTATAAGAGGAAAAATCAAACTGGGAGGGAGTAGCATCTGGTTTCAGCTTGTTGTTTCTACGAGTCACCAGTACTCCTGCCTCATCAAAAAAAGGTTTCCTCCATGTAATCATCAGCTGCAAAATGATCACTACAAACCCTGCCTCTAGCTGGTGGATTCTTCCTCTTGAGAGCAGCTAGCCAACTTCGGAGAGCAGATGGTCTACTAACTGGTAAGTGGTGGAAGTGTACTGGTTTCTCCTGGCCTTTAACTCTGTAAAACTCATTAGAGCATACAGGGGCAATGCAAAACATGCCTCCCTTTTTACGAATCTCCGCTCTCCCTGTCATTTTGAATGAACGAACAAATTAATGAATGAATGAGTGCTAGTTTGACAAGTAGCACCAACCAATCCCGTGACGTCACGCCTGTCGACAGAATAAAAATGGCGCCCCCCATTGTTTTGACAGTTAAACATCAATGGCAATATTTTGATATTTCTTTTGCCATCAGTGTTAAAACTCATATAATCTTTTTAGGGTGAGATACCTTCTTTAAATTATGATAACATTGCTTAGTGTTTCATGTCCTCTTTAATATCGTGCACTTGGGGTGAAAATAATGATAATAACAATAATTTGGCAAAACTATCAGTTTCATATATTGCAAATGTGTGGGTACTACTTTTCCATCCTTGCAAGAAAAGCTGGCTTTTCACACTCAGACACATCAGACAAAAGATTCCAGTGGGAGCCAGAATACACGTGTGTTCCTCTTACTGTGCAATGCTTTGGCAATCTATTTCTCTCTTTAATTGCAGGCAGACAAGTGGAACCATACATCTGCCCCAATACCACTCAGCCCAACACATAAGCATCATTGATCAGTCTGGCTTAAAACCTGGTGCCACTCTCCAATCCCTCACTTAAAGTAAGGGAGGCATTATCAAGTGGTTGATATGATACAACAATGAGGGCCAGCTCAAAGCAGCCCCCATCACCCCTCCACCCCCCATTCCTTCTCAGATTAAAGTCAGAGTGTCCCATTTTGGATATGAAATGGACAGACGGCCTGACTCCAGTGGCTGATGAGAAAGTGCAGGGGTGATCCGCCCCAAACTCCCATCAATAGACTGTGGAGTGGCAGCCAAGCAGCAGTAAGACAGGATGGCTGTCGCTACAGAGATTAGAACAGCAGACTGCACGAGGATACACACAGAGATGCTAAGAGACTAGCAGGATCCCTTACAGCTTCTCTCTCTGTCTTCCCTCTCAACCTCGCTCTCTCTTTCCCTTTGATTTCTCTATCTCCCTTGCCCTCTCTGCCCCAAATGAAAAAGTGCAGACTAAAGGTGATCAGATTTCCCATACTATCAATACTATCTGCTCTCTGGCCCCGGTGCATTCCAGTCACCCATGCTTTTGTAACCTTGCTCTACTGTCCCTGTCCTCCTCAACTTGTTCACAATGTTAACACTTTACTGTGAAGCCACTGCGCTGAATTATGAACACACTGTAATCCCATCAGAAGCCTAGATACAATTTATATATAACCATCAGAGAGATTACATTCATTTTAATATCATGCCCTTAAAGGGATAGTTCACCCATTTTGAAAAAGATTTAAAAGGATTTTATTTCACATACCCCCCAGCTGTTCTGTAGGACAGTAGTGGTGCTCTCTTCCTCTCATTGTTACTGAGTACTGGATACTGGCTGGATGCTCCAAATGCTAACTGTTAGCCTCCTGCCTTAAAAATAACCACCTTAATCCACTCAAAATGTTAAATAAACAAGTTTTAATAATAATAATGCGTAGTAAAATTTTTACAGTCCAAAACTGCACAACAGTTTTTTTTTTCTGTTTTCAAAAAAGAAATGATAACAGGTAGGATTATTTTCTTGTATATTCTAATCTCTCTGTGCTATTACAGTCAGTTCCAACAGTGACTGGCAGGTTCCTGAAAGTTCCTGAAAGTTCTGTGAAACAAACCATAGCAAACTCAAGAAATGTACTTCTGTCTCTGTGGCGGCTGCTGCTCTGGCTCTGGTGTGGAGTGATACAGGAAGTGCAGAAGTTACTAGATCTTTCTAGAAATGTTAATAACAGGAAAAATACAATTTTAAACAGTAATCTGAGCAAAATTATCATCAGTGTGCACTTGGTAGTTTTATGTACATTTAAATTTTTTGAAGTGACAAACTGAGCACAAAAAAAATTGTCCACAAAAAAGGTAATGTTTTCATGGCATCTTGGGCTGTAAAATTTTTTACTACACATAATCAAAACTTGTTTATTTAACAGTTTGAGGGCATTAAAGTGGTTATTTTTAAAAATGTTAGCTGGGGGGAAGTCCAGCTCAATGGCAGACGGCTAACAGTTAGCATTTGGAGCATCCAGTCAGTATCCAGCACTCAGTAACAATGAGAGGAAGATAGCACCACCACTGTCCTCTATGTCCACTCTCATCATGCTCTATGGTTCCTGATGAGCGACACATTCACGTCATTTTACATCATTTTATTCATAATACATTCCTCTCAGTGAAAATGCTAATTAGTACAGAAAGAAATATACTGCATAACTGACTAGATTAAAATTGAACATTTTAATTAATGAGAGGCTGCATGCTTTGAGGTAAGACACAACTAATGATTAAAACCATAACTTTAACTCACATCAAGTTAAACAAGTGCAGAGAAACACTGTTCTAACTTATGGCACAAAGATGGCATGATCATCTTTTTGATTTCTATCGATTTGGGATCATACTGTCTTCTATATCAAATAAAAAAATAATGTTGAGCACTTTGATTTTTCATTATGTTCATGTCTCCACAGTTCTTCCAACAGACCCTCCAGTCAATACCTTATGTTCTCATTGTATTGCCAGGGACAATGATTAGCTATTGACCCCTCCCCTTTTGGGAATGGTTTATATGACAGAGGGTCTGGTCACATATTCAAATATCCTGTAAGCATCTCATTTCAGTAAACACGAAATCCATAACTGGATTTGGATTTCTACAGCTCTGGGAAAAGTGAGGACATCAGAATATGACTATCTCATATAACACTAAAATGCTGTAGTAATAAGCATGTACTGGATGGAGTTGGTAAATGCTCTTAGTGTATGTCAGCAGTGCTGACCAATGTTCTGGGAATATTTTTGTTGTTGAAACATTTCTGCATTTTTGGTTTTGGCAAGTATATAAATGGTGTTTTAATAAGTCATTTTAAAGAAAACTAAAGGGAAAAAAGAGTAAAAGCTTTTAAAGAAAAGCTTTTCTTTTTTTTTAAGTGGCTCCACACAACCCTGATAGCCCTGCTTCCAAGTCTACTTTTGCTTTCTAGATGCAAAATCTTGTATTAAACTTGAGCCAAACTGTTCCTCTACTGGAGCACTAAAAGTGAAGGAGGCTGATTAAATTCCCTCTTCTCTGTGAGCATTTCACCTGGGTTCAAATGCCTCCTGAATGCCTAAAATGGTTCATTTGGTGAGGCGGGCCCCTGCATCCATTTCTACAGGTGCCACACTCAAAGTCATTCATTTCCTTTGGCTCCTCATTCCTGGCATTATTCTGAAAGTCCTACTTGCTCGCTTTGATTGAACTCAATGGGATTACAACAGAGTTAATCGCTCCTGGGTTTGTCCACTTATTACCATGTGAACTCCCTCTGGTCCCCTATTGTTTCCAGGCCTTCCATAAAGATTACCTGCTCTTGCTGCAGAATTGCTCTATTGTCTCCTCTGGAGCGTGGGCTCCAAATGAAAGGCGAGTGGCAGACGGTACAATAGAAAGGGCCAATGTGGCGAGAGGTGGCTGCTTGTTCATTAATGCAGGTATAGGTACAGCCTTTAAAAATAGGAACGCTGGCAGCTCTCAGGCTCAGCTATTAGGCCCTCGTGATTGGATGCATTACTTTATTTACCTGCAGGTAAGAGAGAAAAAATCATGAAAAAAAACTGATCACCCATGCCACAGAACCACAGGATTGTGTATTTCTAACAAGCAATGGTTCAGACGAGGTGTAATTTCTTCAGGACATCTGACACAACTCTGTCAGCCTGGGGTTGCTTTTTATTTAAAGTCACAAGGAAACAGCATTTTGATGGTGTTGCTTCTGTAATTTGACATATTCCTGGTTGAAACAAAAGCTTGGGCAGAATATAACACAGGGAAATGCTGTTCTAAAAGGAGGGTTGGACCAGAACAAACATGATAAATGGCAGGGAACCCCATTGCATGCTGTTTGTTGTTGGTGAAGCAATCCACTGTGACATGATTTGCTCATAATTTTGAGCTTCACAGAAGTCCAGATTCTCCAAACTGAATCAGTTTCAGTCACCAGGCACCGTGGTGTTTTTTTAGGAAAAGGAAACGTGATTTTCAACGCCATGCCGTGTTGCCAAACTGTCACTCTGCAAGCTGTAACACTGCATGTTTTATGTGATGAGAGCATGTGAGCATGTATATTTATTTGGATGTTGGATGTTTTTGTGTATTGGTGAATGGGTATAATTGTAACAGCACCAGTTCCTCCAATCGGGGATAAGGCAGAGTCATGTGATCATCACTATTACCTCACATGTACAGTTTCATGTCTTTACAACCAAAGCTACATGCTTTACAGCCAAAAAACTGATCTAGAGGTTAGAAAGTCATTTTTTGCACTAAGTTTATATTTTGATTAAAATGACTGAATCATTTTAGATTAAGCTAATCTCAAACCACAACTTTGCTAAAGCTAGGGATGCAACAGCTTAGTGTTGCTAACCAGTGGCCGTTTGACCGGTTGTTGACCATTTGAACTTTAACCGAATAATCTTGTCGGTTAAAAAGAAGTTGAGTCAGCCTGGAATGTGACGTGCGTTTGTTCACTTCGAACACAATTATGATTAGATCAGTGCTTTCAGTGGGCCGGTACACATCGGTACGGAGTACAGGCACTTCTCAGTTTTAGCCTGTAGCATACCGGGAGTTTTTATGGCGTACTGGGACTTCTCGTGAGCTCATAGTACCTTGTCTTGTTCTATTTCTCTCCTTGCGATTTGGCTATACTACATTACCCAGTGTGCACTGGTACATGCCACACACCTGCCACACACCTGCCCCTTACATTCACTCGTAAGGAGGTCTCGCAAGTCGAGTGTGCCAGAAAGCATAGAAAGGGCGTGAAGAAAAAGAGATCTCGCGGACGTTGAATGTAAACATCAGAGCGAGTAAACCACTGACAGTTTGATTTACCGGTTGTTTTGGGATGGTTTAGTGAACCTACCTACTGTTATTACAAATGTTGGCGTTTTGTTATGATAGAAACAAACACAGAAGTATGTTATTTAACCCAGCGATGTCGGCAACGACAGGATTCGGCATGCCTACTTTACATAACGATTTCTCCGTGACGCTTATGATATTCAGAAACTTTAAAAAATGTCTGAAACTGTTTGTTGCGGTTATTCTTTTGTGGTTTGGTAGCCATAGTGTGAGCTCAGTTTTGCTCACTTTCCTAAAATGTTACATTTGACCCTTGCTAGGGTTATAACTTGCCCTGGTAATGGGGTGGGCTGTAACTAAGGAACTCCTTGTGTTTGACACCAGCTCATAAAGACTGTGATGTTTAACAGAAACTGAAATAACTGCCTTTTGTAGCTGACAAATGCAGGGACTTTGTGTCAAATTGTGAGAGATCCACTGTGAAAGCTGCCAGAGTTCTAGGTGCTAAGACAAAATGTGTCCAATTGTTCCTGGTCCTACAGTGGACAGAGCTGCTACCAATCCAAGGTGCTCCCAGCACAGCACCTACATAGGCCTGGACAGCATGGATACAAGTATGAGCAGATACATATATTCATTTTGAAGAGAAAACTTTTTGAAAACTCCATATCCTGCATTTTCACACACTATGAAGACATTGTGTATATTTATGATGTTTTAGAGCTCCCTCCTACTAATATCATCATCCTTAGGTTATAAAGATGGGGACTTTACTTATGTAGTTACGTACTTAGGTATTCACCTATTCTTGTTTACTTGTAATCCAATGAAATGAAATGAAATGAAATTAAAATTGGACAATAGAATGTGCAACAGGTCAGGTGTATTCAAATTGTTTTTGACTGACATTTGAGGAAAATATGTTTTTGTATTTTTTTTTCCATTTTTTTTTAGTTTTTGGTGAAAAAGGTGCACAATAAGAAGAACAGGAAATAGAAGGAAGAAGAAGAAGCAGAAGAAGAAGAAAGAAAAGAAGAAGGAAGAGAAGAAGAGAAAGAGGAAAAAGTAGAAGGAGAACAAGAAACTTTATTTTTATAGCACTTTTCTAGATAATGTTACAAAGTGCTCTCCAAGAAAAGAAGTAAAACCATGCATGGCAGATAAAATGAGAATAAGGCCAAAGGACATGAGCATAGAGAGAGTAAACAAAATAAAATAAGTGAGAATTAAAACAGTGCATTAAAACGTTAAACAGTAGTCATAGTAATTAAATTAAAATCAAAATTTTCAAAAATAATAATAATTACAAAAATAACAAGTATAATAAAAACCAATGACAGAGGATAATGAGTGCAAATGAGCAATATCAAATTAATGATGTGCACAGGGGAGAGCAGAAACATCACGTGTCGACCATTTGCAAAAGCTTTCTCAAAACTTAAGAGATTTAAAAGCAGCTCAAGTTCAAATGGGCAAAGAGATTCAACACATACACATCGACACACCAACCTTGTTCCCAACAATATACAATAATTATCTTCTTCCTACATTCTTTCACAGCCCACACATACAAAGGCCAAGCAGAGCAACAACACATGACAGAGCTGCTAGGCCTGCTGGGCGTTTTGCAGACATCTCCAGTGTTTCACAGGTGGACTTGTGAGAAGGTCAGGTGCCTATTGTTGGTAATTAACCCCCCAATGTCGACACAACAAAACATGTCAGCAAGGCTTCACCGCAGAGGTCCACTCACCTTAAACTTATGCTTATGACCCACAGCCAACAATCAACCTCTAGACCACACACACATACACACACACACAAACACACACACTGGAATAGTTGGGAAAAGGTCAAATGCACAACTTCTCCAAACCTTTTGTGGTGTTTTTCTTTGCCACCGGGAAAGTGGAGCATTGAGGGACTGTCAGAACGATGAGGGGCTCTGCCAACAAAGAGGTGTGCAACCTTTAGTGTCCTGGCCTTGAGGAGCACCACCACTTTCACCTGAACATTGTTTTAAAGGCCATGTGTACTGTTTACACTTTACATTTACCCTTTAGTCTGCTGTCTCCTCCACTGGGGGTATGACCAGCATATATATGACCAGCCAGGGTGTCCATACATAATAGGTAAGAGAAGACATGGCCAGCAAGGCATAATATTATTCTGCCATGGAAAAATGAAGCCACCAGCAAAGCCCACCGTAAGGTTTTGGTTGACATATTTCTTTTGTCATCATGACTAGTAGTTTTGGTTGACTTCTTTCTCTAGTCAAGTCATTATGATTAGGCCAGGTAGATTGGGTTGGATGGAGTTTTAGATGTTAGGTGGAGGTGGCATCTGACCATCTTTGGTTTCAGATGGATGACATTAATAAATGACTCTTTTTGGAAAGATTTTATTTCACCTACACTAACATAACTTGTCAGCTCGAGTAACACTATCTTCACTTCACTCTCCTCTGCTCCATTCAGAGATTGTGTGTGTGAGTGTGTGTGTGTGTGTGTGTGTGTATGTGTGTGTGTGTGTGTTTGTGAGTGTGTGGAGGGGCTAAGCCCTGCCCTCGGTGAAACACAGAGAGCACAGTAGTGATTTGTTCACTAGTTGGTTCAGTGGTCCCATACGAGTGCTATGTGCCTGTGCTGCTTCTGCACACCGAGCCTCAGCATTAGAGCAAAACATGAGGCCTGCATTGGAAAATTACTCATTTTGCTTTGATTGTGTCACTTGGTACTGTGAGGTGTTAGTTGATTTGCCATTCTCTGCTTACACCTTCGTTATCCATTGCTCTCGTTCACTGAACTGAATTGATTAAGTGACAGAGGCTGATCCAAGAGTGATCCAGCAAGCTTCCCCTTCAGTTCAGTCCCAGCCATGTTGAAAAGAGGTGAAAAACTACTGCCTCATACTCACACAAAGTTGGAACTTATGCAGAGATAATCCATTTCACAAACTGTGTGACTTGTACAGCAGCAACTGTACATAAATTACTTAAATAATATAAAATATTTTGTTTCTCTCAGGAGAGAGGGGGTGAGGGGCCACAGGAAACACTGAGTTAGCTCAGTACAAAGGCACCTTGGCTTCTGTATTAATATGTGGTACCAGGGTCAAATGATGCAAATCATTAGTTCCCTGTACACTCACATGTTGACCTCATGACTTCACTGGCCTGTAATGTATAGTGAGCATTGGAGTGGTTTGCAGTTGAGTGAGAGGCAGATGGGCTAAAGAG
This sequence comes from Myripristis jacobus, assembly GCA_900302555.1. Taxonomy (NCBI): domain Eukaryota; kingdom Metazoa; phylum Chordata; class Actinopteri; order Holocentriformes; family Holocentridae; genus Myripristis; species Myripristis jacobus. The sequence goes on from OMLB01024948.1 coordinate 19,086, forward strand.
CAGCATAGGCTCACAATAATGTAGGATAACATAAGGCCCTGTTCACACCCGGCATTAACATGCATCCTGTCACAAGTGGACAGCTTTAAGTAAGTCAGTTCACACATGGCATTAGATTGCGTCTCCACATGCGTCTCGAGTGACCACTTTTGATTGGATCTCACTTCCCTGCTCTGTCTGCAAATAAACATGTACATCACTTCCGTTAGCACAGACCAAATTTTAAAACAGCGAGAATCCATTTTGTCTGTTCTCTGCCTGTTCTTCTTCTTCTTCTTGTTTCACACTTAAACATGACGCTGCTGGCATGCAAATGAGTATGTACTTATGCAGAGGATGTCAGTTTAGTAGGCCGTCCTTCGGTCTGGCCTAGGACACATTCACATACACACTGCTAAAAGAATGTGGCCATATGTAGCCCAGACCACCTCCGAATGTGGTCTGTGATATCAATTTGTCTCGGGTGCATTTACACCCATACTTAGAGCTGGCCACTTGTGATCAGACCACCCAAGATGCATTTTAATGCTGGATGTGAACAAGGACTAGAAGTAATATGTTTTCATTCAACTGAAGTGAAGAGTTGTATTTTCTGTGATGTAATAGAATACGGAATAATAATGAATCATTGAATGAATTGAATAATGATGAATTAAGGCATGTTTAACAGATTAGTATTTAACTAAATACCACCTAACTTAATACCATAATTGGTGTATTAATTACCATTTCTGGGCATTAGTTTGAGTTGCTAGCCCTTGGCAGCTAGGCACTGGAGCTGATAGATCCACTATGATGTCACAAACTGGGGTAATGTGTGTAGCCTCCAGTGATTGTTACAACCAACGTAGTGCTGGACGCCAGACCATCTATAATTGTAATGGCTGATGGCAGCTGACAAACATGTTGTATCACCAACCAAGTGAAGCCAGAGAGATCTCCCATACAGTCTGAGGTCATCTGCAATGCAGCATAGCAGCCCTCTACATTTTGGTCTTCCCCTCTAGCCCTACGTACCTCGCTCAAGTGTTCTCCTCCAGATACATTTAGAGGGATAGTTTACCCATTTTGAAAAACTCTGATACTATTCTTTTTTCATGACACAATTGTACAGCTGAACATTTCATCACTTTACATTCATGTAATAAATATAAAGTGATGAAACGTTCAGCTGTATAATTAAAATATGAAATGTGTATAAAATATAGTGTAGTTTTTCAGAATGGGTGAACTATCCCTTTAATGCTTGCATTATTATGGCCCTGTAGGCTACCAGGCATATGAAAAACACAGCTCTGGTCACCTAAGTGGCTGTCAAGTGAGAGTAAAATACATCAATATACAATATGACAACTTGTCAGTTGTCAGTCATTTCCCTTAACACATGCTGTTTGTACTTGATTATGGCAAGCAAAATGAGAGCTTGTATTTTAACAACAGCAGCATTCATCCCAATGGAATTTACCAAGGGACCGATTCATAGTGATGTGCTCATGCACTGATGATCATTGTGTCTCCTGCTATTCTTTACATGTAATTAAATTAGGGTCTGACCAGTGTGGGCTTTTCAGGGCTGATGCTACTTTCACAGTAGTAGGGGTCTAATGACAGCATATCCAAATCCCAGGCAGATAGGTCACTGATTCTGTAAACCAGCAACATTTTGGCTTTTTTGACCAACAAGGAAATGGTTCCATTTGCTAAACTCAATTCTTAACTGTTCTGCATATTTCAACCAAAAATAAATCAGTTTGGAACTTGAAAAGTTGCTTCCCAGCTGGAACCAAAAACATTAGAACCTGAAGTGGGAACCATGACAACAACAAGAGTGGGCGTGTGTTATTCTGCAGGGAAAGATGGAGGAGACAGAGGAATTGAGGCGCATGCAGTGGTCTGCCAAACAAAACAATCGCTTTCAATTTGGACATCTCTTGAATTTCAGGAAAAAATGCAAGGGAGCACTAAAAAAGTTAATTGTCTCTTGAAATTGCTCAGGTGTTGGTGAAGGCTTAGAACCTAGGCCCAAATTATTAACAAGTTAAATAAAGGAGTACACAGACTCTAAAAAGGACCTAGTAAAAAGCGCTGCACGGGGTAATAAGGGGGGATATCAGGAATTCCTCAACAGTCTCAACAGTGTGCCGATCATAGAGCAGCAAACCAGCAGGCTGGTGCTGAATTAAGCCTTAGCAGTGCTGGAGTAAGTGGCCAAATATGAAGCATGCATTAGTGGAAATTTGCAGTGGTTGGTCACATAACATAACAGTAGATTCCAAATTAAAACTTAGAATGTTTCTTACCTTTTGACCACAGTGTGGACCTCACTATTTCTGCTATCCCCACTAACCTTCTCCTGTATAGTGATGTCTGAAAGGTCTCCAACATGAACAGTACACAAAACACCCTGGAAATCTCAAGACCTTACTGTCTGTTGACAATCTGTTAATTTGTGGCTTCGTTGTAACCAGCATAGACAGACAAAGTTCCACTGGAATTTAAAGCTAAAGCTAAACATATTTAAATATGTTTAGCGTAACGTCTCCAGACTCTAGATACTAAAGTTCTCAAAGTTTCACAGCAGTCAAAAACTTTGCCTTTTTACTTTCCCCGTACAGATCTATGATCTGTTGCACTCAGACACTCATTTTGTGACTCTGCTGTTTGTTGTTGTCCCAATATTCTGCATATGGAATTTTGACCACTTTAAAATGAAAAATATGAAAAAACACAAGTTCAGTGTTTCACCAATAATTTATTCTTGTCAGAGTTGAAAAGCCGCTGACAGCATTAAGATCATCATGGGACCCTAATGGCATTTTGGTATGAATCAGCCCTCACGTTATTGCATGATTGCAATTTTGTGTAGGTATGGATGGGGTTTCACACACTACTAAATGAAAACAAATCAAATGAGTATGAATATACTTATGATTAAAATTTTGGGTGAAAGTGGTACTTGGCAAAGAAAAATTGGTCGCCATCTGCATCTTTAAACATAGACATTTATTATGGTCCTGGAATTTACATCGGGACAGTGGAAGAAAGTTTTGTGACGTTGCATCAGCCCATTTTATGTATGTAGTTATGTAGTTTGTAGTACAAATTTACAATCTTATCAGTCCGTCCTTTAACTGATGGATGCTGGGTGCTGAGACCTCCTCTTGATTTGGGTGTTGGGACAGCTGAGTTCATGTAACACGTTCACACCATGCTCCACACTGACAAGTTTTTTCATCTAGGTTGTTATTTCTTTTATTTGACTTTCACATGGCTCAAATCAAACCGGACCACGGTATGCAAAGCTGACATGCTTGCTTGTCATTGGTCAGAGAAGAACATGCACAAATAGAAAAAGGTTTTCTCATAGTATAAGCATATTCTAGAACATGGACTTTAACCTTTATGACAGTCATCCTCCTTTTGTTGTTATCCAACATTAACAAGACAGAACATGAGACTAGTATGACTCCAATTGGTGGTGGTACCAGTATTACATGATGCCATCAGATTCTGGTACCAATGTAGAAGGCTGCATTATGGCAGCGTCATGATTTCATAACTGCGTTAGGAGGCTGCATTACGGCAGCGTCATGATTTCATAACTGCATTAGGAGGCAGACCAACCAGGCACAGTAAGAAACATACTCCTTGCTCAACCCACAGTTGGCAGCATTGGTGCAGTTACCTTTCTCACTTAAAATGAACCACTCTAGAGTTTGCTTGGGACCAACCTGAGAACACCTCTTTCACTCTGACTCTGATTTGAATATTCTGTGTGCACCAGGGATTAGGGCATTCTGACCCCCCAAACAAACTGCACCAAGGGTGTAAACACACCAGGGTTCAATTCAACCAGACTAAAAGCAACAGGTGTGGAAGTGACATTAGGACACAAACATACCAAAGATTCAATACAACTAATCATCAGGTGTGAAAGCACCCTAAAACTCTCTGTTGAAAGCAAGACTAATAGAATTCTTTTAGTTAGTTTAGCATGTCCTTGAAACACAGGACAAGGTTTCTCAAGGTTTTGATTCGGGACAATTTAGGGACACAACATTGGATTAAGGATTGCCCAAGAAAAAAAATGGAGCACAAATAATTCCAAAACAAATCTTTTCTTTAATAGTCATTCCTATTATGAATCATCATCGTGAGGAATATATGTTTATGGAGGAGGAAAAAAATCCCATTTGTCCATTTGTAGATGTTTTAATGACAAAGATGCATGTCTACAGTTTATGTTTTGGAAATGGTTTGTAGCTAGTAATGTAAAATTAACACAATTTGTAGTTAATGAGGCTAAAAGAGATTTGTGGTAACTGACTGCTGGACAAGTTGAGCCTCTTTGAAATTGTTCAACCTTATTGTGCGCTCCTTGAACTTGTCATACATTTTATCATTGATAAAATGGCATTTTATATTGTACTCCTTTCACATTGCATTCGCCTGGTTGCAGACAAGACACATCGCTTTATCTGACCTGTGAAATACAATGAAGTGTTGCTCCTTTTCGCCAGAAACTTCCCTCTCTCCTCACTGACACAACATTTTTGCATGATGGCGTTGGCTGCTCCATCTTGTTAAATGGCTAACACATCTGTAATGATGACAAAATCTTCCCCGAGACATGCAGGACTCACAAGATGGTTGGTTTCCATGCAACCATTCCTGACTTGACAGTTTTGCCCAGAGGGCGTAGTCTTACCACTCTTACAAGCATAGTGCTGTATGATGTAGGTTGCAAAAAAAATGCATTATTTTTGCCCCATGCTGTACTGAATTAGCATAAATTATTCATTCAGATATCTTCAGGTCAGAGGTCAATGGACCCCTCTGAAAATAGCCATGCTAGCTTTTGCTTTGCCAAAATTTTGCCTAAATTTGGAGCAATTTTTAGGCCCCTTGCCAACAATGTAGCATGACATATTTAGACCAATGGATTCCAATGGATTAGGTCACCTAGTTTAATATAATACCAGTATCTTCACTCAGCCTTTTAAACTGAGCCCAGTACAGCCTCTGAGAAGCAGGAGGTTGGCCAAGGTCACCGCCGACCAATGAGGGGTTTAAGAGGTTAACTCATTGTGGGCCACAAGAAACTGACCCACAAGCCATGCTTTGGGAATGCCTGTTTTAAAGATTGACATCCCTGCAGTAAAATTACTTTATTCTCACCTCCATCACATTAGCAATGGACGACACTGACTGCCTTATATCTGATTTTTATTGAAAGGCCAATATCAGCAAAAATAATATAGCGGCCTAACTCCTGTTTAGATGGCCAGGCTTGCGGCTAATTTGAAAGAGGAGCTGCATACAAAGTTCAATCCCATCTGTCTCCAGTGGAGTTAAGAGTCAATGCTGGTGCCACAAACACTCATCCATGACATTTGCAGTCAGCTCTGAGACACAAATCATCCAGTGGGGAGCCTTATAATTAGGAGAGTTTTGCATGATTTAATCGATCAACAGGAAAAAAAGGAGTAATATCCACAAGGTATTAATTACTGCTCTCCACCATTTTCTGTTGCCATATCTACAATTCACTCAAGTGGGACACATTTAAACTCATAGTCTCTCTCTCCATCCATGAAACATGAATGAGCATCCAGGGTGGTCCCTGCTTCTAACAATGCCCTAAGCCAACGCCATAGGCAAGGCGTTCCTTTGGCTCGTTTCTCTACAACATCCCTCCAGCCAAGAACCAATGCCTTTTCAAGTGTGTTACACAAAGTGGAAATGTTGAATACAGAGAGGAAGGAGGACTGCACACACACAGATACACGAATCAAAGGCCTGACGGCATCAGGGGAGGGGAATACACACACCTTAATCAAGACAAGCTTGTATATTTTATTCATCACCTATTTATTATTGAGTATATATTGCCTTTAAATAATTCAGCGATTCCCTCTTTCTTACCTGTAAGTTAGGTCTTGGTGCACAATACCTTGTGGGTACATTTTCACTTTTTTTTTTTTTTTTTTTTTTATAAACAC
>OMLB01024949.1:1528-12243 GCA_900302555.1 Myripristis jacobus
TGACCTAATTGTGGGCTGTGGCAGGCCAAGATGGATAGTCCTGTGATATGAGGCTATGCAAGGCTGGAATATGAGCGTAGGGCTGGGCGGTAGGGCCTAAAATGTATATACTTTGAAGCAGAAATGGTAACTTTATATATTAAGGTATGTTTATATATGTATTTATATAAAAATTAGTTTTTCTTATAATGTCAATATAAAGAACTGGTACGGCAACTACATGGCAGCTATCACTGTACTCTTAACTGTATTAACAGGACATATTTCACATAGTACAGAGATATTTTCAGAACATTTATTGTGCAAAACTGCAATAATAAATAGTAAACCTTTTTGTCAAGTACCTTCCATCTCTCAAAGACACTTTTTTTTTAATGAAATACAATAAAATCACGCTGCACAAAGAGAAAATAAAAACTGCCTTCAAGTACAGCAGGACAGAAGGTTTCTTTTCCCCCGACCAACGCAAACACAATGAAACTGTCAAAATGCAAAATTAGTTCAAAGTAAGTAACTCTTCCTCAGTTACAGTATTGCAGGAATTGGCATAATTGCCTCTGCACAGTCCAAAATAACTTCTCTTTGCAGCATCTCAGTGTGCTGCACAGTTTACTTGGCCTCATTGCTTGTACCCTTTAACACAATGAAATCTGGCAGCAATATAATCAGATTGAAAAGTAAATTTAAGTACAGCAGGACTGAAACTTTTCCACAACCAACATACACGATGCGACACTCAAACTAAAACACGGCAAAATAAACAGTTGCTCTTTGGTGACAGTATTGCGGGAATAGGCCTGCATAGTGCAAAAAAAACAACTTTTCCTTGCAGCACCCCAGTGTGCTTCTTTACTTGGCCTTATTGCTTATGCTCAAAGGTCAGCGGTGCATGTGTAACTCACTGTAAGTGCAAAAACAAATACTGTCAACGTTCCTGTTTGTGTTGGTTTACTTCACCGGTCTCATTGCTTACAGCAGCTGCTACAGGTTATTAGTCAGGGAAACGAGACTAGTCAAATGTCTCCGAGTGGCAGAAATTTGCTTGGTGCAGCCTCCACCACTCCACTGGGTCTGCCTCACCATCAACCCCCAGCGCCTGCAGGCCGCTCTTGAGCCCAACTTCAGCTGCATCTCTTTTTGGAGGCCGCTGGGCCAGGTTGATGAACATTTGTCTTCTTGATAAAGCTATCCAGACTTCACTTTGCTTTGTTTGGTGCCACCGTCTCTACAGCTCCTTCAGCGGCTTCTCTAGTCTGTTGTCTGCCTTTCTAGCAGCGATTCTGATGCGTTCTTTCCTGCCACCCGCTGTTGCACGTCGCCTTCGAAAACACGGATCCGGGATAGGAGGCCGTGTCGAGCGAGTCGGGTCAGAGCACCTGATTTCCGAAACATCCACCTCGTGCCATGTTGGTGCCAGGTGCTTTTCTTATCAGCTGTAAAGGGGCCTGAAATATGGCCTTCTCCTACTCAATCACCCTCTGGATCGCTCTCTGTCGAGGCCCCCATCTGGTGGCATTTCAGTGATGAGGCGGCGAGGACGTGGGCGAAGCTCAGTGTGGGCAGTGGCTATTTCTCTCTTTGTTTTTCCACATGTAGGAAAAAGCACTCAGTTTTCTCACATGTGACAACTGCACGTTCAACACGGGGCTCTCTGACACGTCTGTTGATAAAAAATGTATGTCTATGAAATGTTTCGACAGCTGTATTATAAATATTTACAATCAGCCTTCATGACAAGTTTCTCGTTCAAATAAGACCAGATACCAACTAAAAAGGTAATTAAATTGCTTGAATGCCTTAGAAATAAAATAATTTATTATGTTTGCGGCCAGGTACTGTGTATCTTAGAGCCAGTGCTTTGGTCATGTCTTTAAGGCCCTTTCTATCAGCTGTTTGAAAATAAAACATGTCCATAAATGAGTACATAGTGATGGCATTTGTTATGTCATTCCACCTCTGACTTTGTTTCTCATAAGGAAAACCTGATGTCTGATTTGCAGAGCCAGCTTTATCCCTCCCATGGCAGCTGGACGATTCCCTTGATGTTTGCATAAGACACGTTATTCTGTTTTGATTTGAGGTGACCAAAAAAAGATTTCTTGCATTGCCACCCCTTGCAACCACTGTTGTCCAATATAATCTGCAGATTTTCTGCTTGCTGTCTGACTTTTTAACCTCGAACCGTGTCCACATATTGGAAATTGCACCGCTTTTACCCACTCCTCCTCCCCTTCAACAAAGCGGCATGAGCTCTCACATTTCCCGTGCGATTCGCCGGCGCAGGCTGATGTCGACGAATCCTGCGACAACTGGTCAAGCAAAATGCGGGCTCGGACGTCAACACTCTATATCGTAGGGCAAATTCATATCCATGTGCTTTGCTATACCGTGTATATCATGGAGTGTAATAAATGCTTGGGATCATATGAATGGAAGCCGCGGACCTGCCATTATGTGGGAGGTATCTTCACGCCGAGCTTGTCCATGACCGACACGGACATGATTGTCACCTGAACGCCGCCGCTCTCAATAAAATGGTGGAGCACTCAGATCCTTTACTGTGCGGCTCTGTGAAATGGCTCACATCGTTCGCTGAGAGACACTGAAGAGTTCCTCACACTTAACTTACACACACTTACAGGCTTTAAGTGCTGCGGGTGCTTGATGAAGCGCCGAGCAGCCTAGCTAGCCTGTTTCATTAACACTTGTCATTCTCTTTGCTTACCCAAACGTACACCACCTATTCCCGCTCACAAAACTTTCTCCTCTGATTAATTGCAGCCTTTTAGGGCTTTCTCACAATCACTCTGGACCATTTTGCAGGCTTTTCATTTCAAGTTAAATGTCTGGCTATGGAATACAGTGGCAGTAAATGCCATATCCTTTCAGCATGGCAAGGGCAGGGTAATTGTCTCTGTGGCATAATCGTCCCTCAACAAAAGCTAGTGGAAATGACAGGGTTTTAACATAATAAGGCGGACTGTCATTTTGGTTTCACCCTGCAAAATCCTCACTACCAGCGTCGATACAGCGGTTTGATTCCCTCTATTCCAGCGACCGTTTATCTCCATCTCAGGCCTCCATTTCGCTCCTTTCTTCTCTGACGATGGCCTGTAATTGCTTCCATCTGCTCTTTATACATATTACTTGGCTTGGCAGAGATAACACAGTGCAGTTATAAAACCAGTAGGAGAGCAAGAACAACCCGCTATAAATGTCAACTGGCCACCGGTTTTCAATGAAACACACACTTGCAGCTTGCTGACTCCAGACTCCAAATGACAAACTGGGGCTTGTTTCAACCCCTTTTCGTTGAGTCACATCGACAGTCGGAGGAGCAATGCTCCTCAAGCCGGATTTTTTTTTTTCTTTTTTTGCCCCCCTGGGCTGCTAAAGCGTTATCTCAGGGAGGAGACACTTGACAAATTAAATCAATAAATCAATCACACAAGATGGATTGAGTGTCAAAAATGATATCCACCGATGTGAAGATCCCGGGCGCAGATTGGACGGTGGAGCTTTTTCCCAGGTCGGCCGTCTCTGTTTACGGATGCAAAAACGCCTTTACAGCAACAGGTGTGCTGCATAAACAACAATCGGGGAAACATCATTGGGATTCGCGCGGCTGCACGGTAAATTTGAGGCCTCAAACTTAGGCGACGCGCCGCGGATCTAAAGAGCAACCCAGCTCTGGTGAAAAGCAGAGATGCTCTATAGAGGATATCTCCTCTCCGTTAGATGCCCAACGACAGCTCCAGCCTCACACGGAAAATAAATCCCTCTCTCGCTGTCACACACGGCTTATTCACATTCTCCTGTTCCCGCTATGTTTGCTCCTGTAATTCTCCAACAATATTCTCTCGCTTTCTCTCTGTCAGTGAAACTTGAAGGCGCAGAGGAGTATCCACTAGGAGAAATGAAGAAAACTGTGCAACACTGTGCCAACTAGGGGACCCAGTGAGAGAGCAGGGTGGATATGAATTATAAGTGTGGGTGGGTAAGGTTGGAAGTGGGGAGGGGGTGGGGGCTTCAGATTTGTCAGAATAAATGCATAAAGCTCAAACTCGCAGAAACCCATAATATAATCTGTCACAATTCAAGGTTACCAAACATGCGAGGAGCAATTTATTCATTCCCGTACAAAGCATAGTGATGAGGCTGAGTAACTGCTGAGAGCAATTCTAGGAAGACAACAGTAGGAGGGGTCTGGCTTTCACATGGATGCAAAGGAGGCCTTTTTGTGGGGGAATATGCTGAAAATGCTAATTGAGAGACTATATATACATATACATATAGAGAGAGAGAGTGAAATGCATATTCTATTACCCATAGTATGTCTTGCACTGTCCCCTTTGCAAAGCACTGTGTCCCCATTATCACAGTGAAACTCCCAACTCTCAATATCCATTAGCATCAATGTCAATATGACAAATTGTCATACATTTACTCTATTTAGGAGAAAATCCACCCTGACATTTGACACTGTTACAAAAGCAGCAGCTATCAAGGTAGAAATTGCATATTTGTGCCCATTCTGTTGGTTTGGTGCTGTATTTTACCGCATTCCCACCGCTACACGTTGAGATGTTTGATGGCAGAAAATGTTTGAGTGATCGAAAAAGAAATTCGCTGTAGAAGAGGGTGATACCGTGCCAAATTTTCCACTGATGACACAAGTTCACAAGACCTGCAGATGCTGCGTTTTGAGAAAGGGGGCGCGACTCACACTTATTCTCACCTGGGCTCCTGCATCGCTAACGCTCTCGGGCTGACGTGAAAAATTTCACAGCAACAAATTCACACCTGTTCTCCTCAGAAGGCACTCTGGGAAATTTGCAAAATAACAAATCTCTTGCACAGGTAAATGAGACCGGTTGAGGGAAACCAGGCGCACCAAAAGTAAATTACAAAACTTCATCGCAAATTAATTCTTGGAGTGCAGTGAACATAAATTGGCCGTGAAAGAGTATCCAGGGCTGGATTTCTTCAGTTTAAGGTAATTCTTCTTGTGTTGCCAGGAATAATAACGGCAAGGTTGGAAAGGTTACTTCGAAGATGTAATCAGCTGGAATTTGACTTGAGTTAAACAGAAAAATAAATACCTAATGAGACTGTAATCAACAATTATTAACAATCAACAATGTAAACACGTAACACAATTTATTACATGGACAAATCTGATTAATTTGTGACCCATTTACAGGGACATTGTTGCTTTATTTTTACCAGCAGTTTCTGCATTATCAACATTTTTTGGGGCTGTAAAAAGTCAAGTCTTAGTCTGTAATCTGATAATCACAATGAAATGTTTCCCCTCTAAGCCTCTCTGCAATTCAGTGACTTATTACTTCATTTTGGTGTCTGCAAGCTGATTATTGCTTTTGGTAACTGATGTGACTGATGGTGGCTGGAACAGATTCGATGTTATCGGTTATTTGCCAACATAGATGGGAAAAAAAAAAAGCGGGGATTCCCGTTACAGCCAATTAGAAACCACCAGGATGTAATACTGGGCCCCTACCCTGATGAATCTAAACTCGTGCATGCCCCCACCCTGCAGCTTAAGGCATCCTCACATTGACCCTTCATCCCTCCACTGGTGTTGCCTCTGTTAGCAGTAAAGACCGCATCTGTATCTCACGCTGGGAAAAGTTGGTAGCCGTTCGTGTTTGATCATTACTCCTAGCCGGCCAATTATCATTTTGCACGCAAGATTATCTGCTATATGTAAAACAGTAAAAATCCTTCCGCCATGTCAGAGATGATGAGGTAGGCCCCATTCATTTACTGCTTACCGCTTTACAAAAGAATAATATGGAGATAAATCTAGTCAACTAATTACAGTAATGATTGCAAAATGTTGAGAGCAGCGCGGGCAGATAATCACTGGAGCATCACAAGCCTGAGCAGTAAATATGCTAATTCAAATATGAAGTAAAACAGGGGGTTGGGATCTTTCTTGCTTTATTTCTTTAGTTATTGTTGGTATTATTATTATTATTATTGTTACTGAATTGGGTTACCTCCATAACCAAATGAGATGGAAAAAAAACAACACTGCATGCTAGTCTTGCATATATCAAGTGCACCCTACTTCATCAGGATAGATGTTAATTAGATCAGATGGATATCACTGCAGCCACACACACACACACACACACACACTCATCAGTGGCATTTTTACAGCCTTGTTTAGCCAGGCAAGTTGTTGAACATATTTTTATTTAGAGCAACAGCATGAGGTGGGAGAGCTGCACACCCACACACACACACACACATCCACTCCCACACACACACACACATACATTCACACACACATTCACACCTGGGAGCTTCCCAGTATGACCCTATCCTCGTGCCGCTGACTGCTGTGGTCAAGGGCACTTTGGCAGTGGCTGCTGAAGGAACCGATGCTGCCTTCAAGTGCTGCTCGAAAAATACTACCTCTAAGATCAGAGGTGGTAAGTACAACTGCTCTTGGACATGTGAAATAATAATAACAATGATGATGATAATAATGTTATTTTCATCAGTGGCTGGCAGTTTATTTTCAGAAACAGGCAGTACAGTGTTATTCAGTGCTGCAGCGGCAGAGCGAAGACAGGGAGAAAATCCATGCCAGGCGTGTAATTAATGTGTTAATTAATTGAAAATGAGACAACTTCAAGTTAAAGAAACAGTGAAAAAGAAACATTCAGCAATGCTGGCTATTTCATGGACGCCAAACAATAACATAAACCAGTAACTGTCATCTTCATCACCACTGACGTAGCTTGCATGCTCTCCACCTCCTAAAAACGTCACGTCTCAGCTGAAAATTCCAGCTTTCCGGTTCATGTTCGGTGACAGTGGGTCATTCACATGCTCTCAGCTGGTAATTACGGTGCTTCCTGCAGCAAGAGCTGAAGGCAGAATGAGAGCATCACTCAGATTATCCCAGTGGACTCCAACTGGCCACCTTCTTCCATCTCTAACCTTCAGGCTACTGCTGCCCCCGTTCCTTTGATCTGCCCCCCCCTCTCCGTCTCACTCCCAGCGTGGGTGATGGACAGGATCATGAGGCCCTGGGTGAGAGACTCTCTGCTGTTTTGACATCTCTCTGACAAGGTGAAAATATCAGCGGAGAAAAGACCACGGCCGGCTGGCACCGGGCTGCCCTCCCACACGCCCCTCCCACCCATCTCGCCAGCCACCCGTCCCCTGAACGACAGCACCGCGCTGTGACACACATTTTACATTTGACGTGAGAAGTGAGGGAAGAGAGGGGTCAGCGCCGGTTGGGGGAAGACATCCTGGCATTTCTGCCTACCCCGCCTGAGGTCACGGAGCTGCCTCCTCCCAGCATGCAAGGCTGTTTTTTTTGGCCCTGAGACCGGCTGAAATCACAGCTGCAGCAAATGGAAATGGAGTCTGAGACATATAGCTGTCATCGCAGGCACTCACAGTCTCACAAATATCAATCCTTCCATCCTGCATCCCTGCAATCGCTCGGTGAGATTTTTCCAAACAGTTCCTCCCAAAGGTGGAGTGATGGTGCAGCATGAAGTGCAGCAAAATCTGAAAAAATTGGGATTTGTGCTACAGCTACGCCTGTAATAAGTAAACACTGCTGACCGAAATAGTGTGCAGCACCTGGCACAATGAGAAATGTACAATTAATAGATTTGGGGCAGACGTAAAGAAGTGTGTGTGTGTATGCTGTGTGTATAAGTGCAAGTGTGTGTGTGTGTGCGTGTGTGATGAGAATGACAGCAGGGGTGGTGGTTGGTGATTTCAGCAGCTGATTGGATCCTGCACCGGTCTGTGATTAGCTGGTTATATAGTTTTATGTTTGCCAAACAAAAACACATGCATGTGCATAATGTGACACCCCCTCCCCATCCCACAACACTGTATGAGCACCTATATGAGCAGGTGCACAGGCACGCACTTGCCCACACACGCGCCTAAACCACACTGGCACCGGCGCGCACGGTCACGCTCACGCACGCACGGACGCACACACACACACACGGACCTAGACACGCACTTGTCTGCATTGGCATTTTCTCAAGCAAACTGAACACCGGCTATGGTTGCAAAATATGCCCCCTTTTTTTTCCTCCTTTTCTATTCTCATCTTTCCCACTGACACGTCCTCCTGCTCACAAAATCATGTGAATATGCAGTGTGTGTGTGTGTGCATGTGTGTGTGTGTGTGTATGCGGGTTTGTTGCCCACTGAATGAGGAAAAAATGCTCTGCAACACAGAGAATACATCCATGCATCTCATGGGCAGAGAAAACCCGGCCAGTCAGCCAGACCACAGTCCCGTCGCTTCATTATCACTGTCAGTCACCCGTCAGGTACCATTCTGCAGTCTGCTGTGCTCTCAATCCCAGTTTAAAAAAAAAAATACCAGCATCCGTGATTTTACACTGGTCTGTTTGGGACGATGGAGTGCATCCGTGTACATTGTAATCCACATTTTGGCTGAGCGATAGCCCCGTCATACAGGATAAAGCCATATTCTACCCCATCAGGCAACTTTGCCTCAGAGGACGCCGTAAGAAATACTTGCACTAATGACTGAAAACATATGAAAATTGCAAGATGCAGCAGCCATCCGCATCGCATCGCATCGCATGGCTTATATACAAGTTGAAACTAGTGAATTGCAGCAGAAGTGTTGTTCAACTTACCGATAAGAGCCAGCTGTAGGAAGTACAGTCCGACGAAGTCCATTCTGGAGTGCGACATTAATTCAAATGGATGCAATCCCGAGCGACTGGAGATGTAGGAGAATAAAAAGCCCCGTTTGTTGGAACTGGCACCGAAATTAAGTCGAAAAGAGATGCAGCTATTTCTCAAGTGATGACTGGCTAGTTACGCTGACGCCGGAATCCACAGCATTGCATGAAAAAACAGGAGCGAAGCAGGGCATCATTTTTTAACAGTCAAACTTTTGTCACGGAGGGAAAAAGAGGTTACAGTTGCGCCAAATCAAGACGGCGGTGCCAAAATAACGCCCAAAACAATTAGTGCCTCAGGTTGAATAAATGTTGCGCGTACTGAACATCCCCGGCCGTTTCATCCGTCCGTCCTCTCCTCTCTTCGCCTCTACCTGCGCACCGTCTGGAAACTGCGGATGAATCATAGGGCGCGTTGCTTTGCGCACTCCGACCTGCGAGTCATCCAGCCCCTGTGATTCCAGACGGGTTGGCTGGAGATACCCAGCCCAGCTCGTTTAAAAATCCAATTTTGGCCAAAGTTGAAATAGGACAGGTTAAATCGATAATGCTATTTCATAGTGCTGTAAAATGGAAACAATACGCTGCGTAAAATGGTGCATAGGCTGCATGGGTGGGTAGAGCACATCCACACTTCTCCAAAAGTAGGTTATTCACCTCAACGAGAAACTCAGACAGTCAACTTACAAAAGCAATTGTGAACTATTGATTCTGAGGCGTTGAGGAAATCTTTTAGGAGCCCTGCACCAGGAGCGCAGGAGGGCCGGGCGGTAAAATAGAGCTGGAGTGACTTGATGGTAAAATGAGGAGACCATCTTGCAGGCAGTCTGGACTGTGTCTGGGGCTACCTGCTGTTTAATGTACTCCACGCAGACTTCCTTTCAAAACAGAACAAAGAATAATCTATTCTGATCTGGGTTTTGAGGACAGCAGCCCTGATTGACACTCCAGACAAGCTGCACGACAATTATTTTGAGACATAGCCTACTTTTTATCTAAGAGAAATTTGTTTGCCACTGAGCATAATTGGATGAAGCCTGCAGGAGCACCACTCCATAAATCATGGATAATATTTAAATACTTGATATTGACAGCTGTTGTTGGTGTTTCTTTTTTGTCAAAGGCTGAATTATTCTCAAGCTGATAAAGTCACAGTCAGGATAGGAAATTAATTTTTGAGAGGTTTCTCTACTGGGAGCTGTTTGGCCTATATGAGCTGATTTTCAGGGAATTTAACAGCATCCCTGGGACAGTTTCCTCTGAAACCGTGTTTGTTCAGGATGTAGAGTACAGTCACATAAACGTGAGGAGGATAATACTCGCAAAGCACTAGCTGCACATGCTGAAATACTGAAAAAAAACCCTCCTTTTCAGGATCCTTCATTGTAAAGGAGAGTAGGCAGACTACTCCTCTAAGCACTGGCTTTTACAGAGATAGTAGCATGCTTTAGAGGGACATGCTGTGGGAGAAATGTGATTTTTATCCAAGACTGGGACATGTAGGCTTCTGCAGACGCAATTGCCCGTGTCTTAACCACTACAACATCTCTACACATTTTCCATTGTTATCTTGAGTGTTTTTAATCTTTCATCAATTTCATTTTTTTTTTTTTTTGCCTCAAGTCGTTGGTAATTACTTACTGCATTAATTACCCCGATCCCAACACATGCACACTGTCAGTACCAGAACTAGAGGCTCTCATATCTAAAGAGAAATTCGAGTTTTAGCATTCCCAGTACATGTGAGAGAGAGAGAGAGAGAGAGAAAGAGAGAGAGAGAGAGAGAGAAGCCTGTCTTACAGCTGATCACTCCACATTTATTAAAAATGGAAGATTCATTCTGTAAAAGGGTTATCCTCTGGTCACCCAACTTAAGATACCTACTTCCCATTAAATTATTATTTCATCATTTGTATTAATTTTGCAGCACACATCATGTTTTTAAAATGTGAATATCATGTTCGATGCTTCAGTTGCACTTTAACT
>OMLB01024955.1:0-15122 GCA_900302555.1 Myripristis jacobus
AGAGCAGGGCACATATTGCGCTTCATATTTCTTTGCATCTGTGCCCACGAGCATGTGCACATGTGTCTACTTGCCTTTGTGTCTCTGAGGGCACGAGCACAATTTGTGTGTACTTTATGTGCATGCGTTTGTGCATTCAAGACACTTTTTGGTGTTTAGCAGAGAGAGAGAGAGAGAGAGAGAGAGAGAGAGAGAGAGGAAGAGAGAGAGAGAGCACAAGAGCAGAACAACTGCTTTTCGGTGCACTTTCAGCGGATTCAAATAGAACAAAAGGCATAGAACACGGCCTGTGGAAATATGTATAATGTAGTATACTATGGCTCATCTTTCACTCATTTTTTTACTGAGGAAGCATGCATCAACTTTTGCTGTTCTTGTAAGTTGGTTCCCCTCCCCTCCACTCAGTCAGGGGAGATCACCGTTAAAGTCAGCTTGATTCATTTGTAATTCTGAGCACTTCAGAGGCCCAAGGCTGTGTAGCCAATGCCTGAATCTTATCAGAAATTAGACTAGGTAAGACAGTAAGAGGGGGAATTTGGACTCCCTGAGAGTAAGAGTGCTTTACGCATATTACTTCTGCACCATTTGGCCAAGCTTCTCAGTGTGCGCACGTACAGATATGTTGAGTAAAAATGGCTGATGTGTCACGGGGTTCTTGTTGGAGCACAGAGCGGCTTGTCCTACACTTTCCTTTTTTACTCGTTTAGCATTAGATTGAGAGTAGATGTGCCCCTAAAATACGTCGGCCGAGTCTCAAACAACAAATATGGGAGGTAACAGCTGCGCTCTGTGTGGCCGCCAGGAGGCACAGTGACGTCTCTCAACCCACATGGCTTTTGTTGGAAAATATTGAATTCAGTACTAATTGGATTGTATATTAGCAACAAACTAGAATCCTCAAAGAACAAGGTGTTTCTATGTTACAGCCCCAATCCATCGTTTGAAAATGATGCTCCTTTGATTTACACTTCATTTTATTCATTCATTTTTATCTATGTATTTTTTTTATTGTGCACAAGTATTGTCTACTAAAGCATCTAAATGCATGATTTATTACCAAAAGAAATTCTACCTATATTCTGCGGGTTTAATCTGTTTACTTTGCACAGTTGATTTAAGCCACATACACAGGTCCCGTCAATTCACTTCATACATGTAACACATTATTCACAATGGATAAATTATTGTATTTACTGTGCCAAGCTTCCAGATTGAAACCTGATACAATGGCTATGTTGACAATAGGGAACAATAAGTTAATTTTTTATTTTTTTTATTTTACATGGACATTACAATAGCATTGGGACTGCAACATGTAATTATGCGCAGGCACCAGATGCGGGGCATTTAGTGTTTGTGGCGAAGCGTTAATTTACAACACCTGCCCACAGGATCTTTTTTAAGAGTTAAAATAGGGAAAAGGAAAGAAGAAGACAACAAAGAAAGATAAAAATACAGGTGAGGGTATAAGCAGGGGTGTTAGGCACGAGAGCATTATTGTTTCTCTTTTAGCCATAATTTAACACCGCTACTGCGAGCGTTAAAATTATGTTGCATTTTCAACCCAGTGGGTAGACAGCTCCGAAGATTTGCTCCTTTAACGGAGAAGACTGATTGTCAATAATTAACATTAATTTGACAGCAGACTCCAAACCTTTTGGCATCCATGCCACCCACAGCTCTACCAGGCAGTTGCATTTTTCCACTGTGAAATCTGAGATGCTGTAGTTGCAGCCAGTGCAGACGGAAAAGTTAACGCTTCTGTGACAGTTGCATGTAGCTTACGTTACACTGATGCAACCACAGCCTGTGTAGATTCCAGGTTACATTTCACAACTGTTTTGTCTTTTGACATTGCCAGATGTAATTCCGGGCTACTGCTGGACCCAAAGGGCTGTACTGTAAGTGGACTTTTTTTTTTTTTTTTTTTTTTCCCACTACAGGATTCTTAATGATTCTTAAACTTCCTCCCAGGGACTTCTGTTCAGGCACTGGCTCTCTTGGCCTCATTGTTTCTTATTAAGTCAAACATTAAATATCACTACTGACCACAGCTACCAAAGTCTCCCTCACTGCGCAGCAAATCAAAACAGGGTTGTAAATGTTTGGGTCAGGAGTGAAAGCAGCCACGTCTACTTTGGTCTGTAACACCGTGTGATCCAAATAATCACCTGTAATCTCACTGTCCTTTGAAGATTCAGCAGAACCGCTCACAGCAATCTGATTTCCCCAATGATAATTTGTAGGATTTCCAAGATGTGCTTGCTTGGCCAAATCAAAGCATGGATATGGTTGGTTGAATGCAAAAAAATGTTTATTTTCCTGTTATTCTTTATTTTCCCATGCACACTCATTAATGCCAGTATTAAAATATGTATTGTTCATGCTGTTTATAAAGCAGTGCACAGCACACAAGAAACGTAGGATGTATAAATATTCATGGGTAACCTCAGAATGTATAGAGATAATTAGCATTTCTATGACTTCCAATTTGTGCAAGACAATCCAATTGGAAAGCAAAGTCTCTTTCTCCCACCTGAGGCCAGGTTTACTCGGGTTTCGACTGGGAGACCCTATACCCTCCTGCGTGCCAGGTGGAATGTTGCATGTACCATGAGCCAGAGGGTCCCATTGCCCATTGGCAGGCATTGACATGCAGGACCGTGCTTCAGTGAGAGAAATGTGTTTTCTACAAGGCTCTCTGTGCACCTGAGTCACACTTCGAGCAGTTTCTTTATCAGAGCAGAGCAGCAGGATGGAAGAGCACATCTTGGGCTGATAGCAGGGCTGCCGCTCCTGACTAATCCTGCTCACTGCCGGAGAAATAAAGAAATAAATAAACAAGGGCTTGAGAAAGGGAGGGAGTGAAAAATCCAGCTGTATGGAGAACAGTTCAACGGCTCTCAGTCATATAGAGGAGATCTCTGCGTCTGATCTGTAGATAAAACTGAGACTGTTGAACCAGTATATAGACTTGGCAAGACAGGCAGAGAAAGTGTATGTGTGCGTGCGTGTGTGTGTGTGTCTGCATGTGCATGTGTGTGTGTGTGTGTGTGCACGTGCTCACATGGAACAGCTAAATACATTCTATTGATTTTCACAAATCAAGTTTTCAGGTCAGCACTAGTGGTATATTAAATATGAGAGGGCTTCATGTGTATTAAAAGAAGTACATTCAATTCTAATGGCTTCTACATAACCTTTTGGTGTATCTTTTATGGCCTCTGAGTTTAAATTCTGTTATTGCATTTCACACCTCAGACACACATTAGTGAGGGAGATGGAGGTGAAGAAGAAGGGAATGCACTGTGTTCGATCTCTCTCTGTCTCCATGTTGCTTGTTTAAATCACATAAGCCTTTTAAAGGAAGTTTCTAGAAAGAGTAGTTCAAAATACACAAAATAACATTTTATTTTAATTATTTAGTTTTCGTTTTTGCCATTGTCTATTGGCATTGTTGATTAACGTATGCGAAGGAACAATGCTTTGTTATAAAAAAAAAAAATCTACTGTATCTAGCTAGCTAGCTATGTAGTTATCTAGCTATATGGATAGATATATAGATGTAGATATAGATAAATTATGTTTAAATGAACGATTATCTATCTCTAATGTGTTACATAACTCAGTATGACAATATTCTTTTTGATTAATTAGGCTGAAACAATATCTACACCCTCTCATGATAATATATCAATAGACAGACTGAGGCAAACCAGAGCGAGGAAAAATCCCCTTGAATATAATCAGGTGCCTGAACAAAACTATAGATAAATCACTGGTAATGAGGAAACGCCATTATGGTATGCGTGGAGAAGCAGATTTTCGTGAATTCAGTGTCGGTGTTAAACAATGGATTTACATGCACAGGAGCGTGAGTCCCTTTAAGTGATGGGAAGTGGGCTACAGCTCTGATCAAGCCAGACACAAAGAAAACCTTGGATTCAAAGTCATTAAAATGGTTCATTGCTCTATTTTCTAATTTACTGAGATTAATGATAGGCAATGGAAAACATATACTCCAAGGAGTTCTTTAATTTGCTGGCGTTTACAATAATATGTTCCACATGGAGTCATCTGAGCTGGTGAATAAAGGTAAGAAGAAAAGAAGAACAAAAGTAAGAGCAAATTACGGTGTGACAATTTAAATTTTGCATGTTTTAATATAAATCATGAGTGTTTAAAAATCATAAAGGGAACTCCTTTTATTGGAATTAAAAAAAAAGAAAAAATCAATCTCTCTTTTTCAATTTATACATTTATTCCCCTTAAATGGAAATGAAAGCAATTCAGAGCAAAGCGCTGTGATTTATCTGCCAAAGGCACATTGATGTGCAACATAGGCAGTCAAAGTGGAGTGACTGGAGCTTTGGGAAGTATTGTACTTCTTTGTAGTGTCTTTTCTCCATGATGTGCGCTTCCAATACTAAATAGGTAATGTGGCAGCCTGGAAGCCCGGAAGTACCATACCCTCTGCCTCTGCAGAGTGCACTGAATACGGGCGATGTTCTGCCCGGAGGCAAACTGTGGCAATAAAAAGCCTTTCAGGCGGACAGGTTGTCAGCACGCGCTCAGTCACTGATGCTGCAATTGTAGCTTTGCTGTTCATTCTGGGTTCTTGAGGATTCTTTGACAATAATCGGTATATCCAGAACCTCCTGAAGAAGCCTGACTCAGAAGATTTGGTTAAAACTGCAGTGAGTTATCTATATTTTCGCAGCACTGGGTATTTTATATTTGGACAATTAATTAAATAAAAAATGTCGGCTCTTTATAGACCGTCTCGTGTCAGCATTTATGCCAGCTGTGATCTTCCTTGTATTGATAGATGTCTTCAGAATGGGAAAGCAATGAATTCAGGCTGATCAGGCTGATCTTCAAAACAATTTGCTAGAGGGAGTCTGGGCAAATGGACGGGCCTTGGAAATCCAACACAGCAAACTTTTGACCCTGACCAGATCACAGTCGTATGTTGACCTTTTATCTTACTTATGCTGATTGATTTTAAATCAAAATTATGGCCAAGGTTTCAAGACAGTCGAGCAGGCGGACAGCAGAGCAGTCTGACTCCTTTTGATCTGTGTGATACGTGTCATGACATCAGGTGCTAGATAAGTGGTTTGATGATTGATCATTGCTGCGTCTTGACACTGACGCACGCATCACTTTTTTTTTTTTTTTTGGTACATGACAGGTATGATGTTTTCTCCCTCCTTCTGTGGTGCTAACTACAAGCGAATATCTGCCATCGCTGGTCAAAATACTCAAAGTAAAGCCTCAGGAGTGACATGTTGGATTAACACCCAGCTCAGCATTCTTTCCATGCAGATTGAAATAGAAGTCCTGCATCTTCTCCTGGACTTCAGAAAAGCTCAGTGAAAGACATGGTACATGCACCCATTCCTCTTTGCTATCCACTTCCTTTGAAAGGATGACAGCTACATCACAGTGAGTCAAAATTTTGAAGCCAATACTTGGCAGCCCAGCAGTGCTTTTTTTTCCACTGAGCAGCGGAAATCAGGGATCCTACAGACATCACAGGATTCACTTTATTTCCCTCACTGTCTGTGCTCCCTCTGTTGTTATCCTCTGAAGGCTCAGTATGACCCCTAAAAGCAAGGCGCACTTTGTTATTATTTTCAATATAAAATGTCCATTCAGGTTTATGCTCGGCTCTGCCTACACAGTTCTAATACCAATTTAGCGCTGTTGAACTGGCACTTCAGCAGAGGCGTTCTTGAGTGTCATATCCTATGTTGCCGCAATTGAAAGTTAATGCACCTGTGTGCACAATCATTGTTACGAATTTAGGTTGCATCTCAGAAAGTACAGAAATATGTTTCATCCGCGGAATATTCAGTCAGGCAACGTATGACCCTGTGTGCAGAGATGAATAGAATCAGAAAGTAGAAGAAAAACAGGATAAGATGGAAGGGCAGAGGGAAGATAGAAGGGAGAGCCTCTAAATTGAGGAAGTATAAGAGTAATGGTCTTGGCTGCCCGGTTAGTGTATGAGATGCAGCTACATGCCTCTGTGTTGTGTTGTGCATCTCTAATCTCCTCCTGCAGACTCACCCACTCCTACTGCGGTCATACCCGCCCTATTCCCGTGTTCTCCAGTCCCCTTCATAATGGCATAAGCCAAACGCCCTTCCTGGAAGCCAGTTGAATGGCCTAACCCCAAACTACCCGGCATGCACAACTAAACACTCAGAGAATCTCACTTGTAGAATCTCACTTTCAAACGCAAGTCTTCATACTGCTTTATCACATGCGTTTACAATACCCAATGAGCAAAATCAGATGAATCAATTCCTAAGTGTGTAAGCACAAGATTGTGGTTCTCCTCTGTGATGTGTAATGTGCCACCGGTGTGAGCCAGCGCTTCTGTTTGTAATCAGACAGAATGCTTTACAGGACACTCACAAGGGTAAGGCCAGGGTTCTCAGAGGTGAGCACAGCTCCAGTGTTAGCCATTCATCACCACAGCAGTGGGGATTGAGGAAACATGCTGTGAATGCAGAGTGGTATTATGGGATGCTTGTCTCCTGATGTTGCCAGTGATAAACATTGAGCCCGAGGCCAACAGTGTTTTCCATCATTATTTAAAGGACTTTGGATTGGAACTCCTCCCTTTAGGCTATTCAGGTTTACTTAGTAAATAGGATGTTGACTTATAAGCATGACTGTTTTTATGAAACAGATAAAGGAGATTATGAGCAGCGTTTCCGTTACTTTTGGTCAGTCGACACAGGAACGATTTGCTCTGTGTGACTAACAGCGAAATGTTTAAATGAGCTATAAGCCTCATTAAATAAACAAATGAGTCATGACTTATGCCTTAGTCATAGAGAAATGTATATTATATTAGCTTACAGGTGGAAAATAAGTTTCTTTGAAATACAACCAGGCTAAACACATAATTTATTAATTTGTGTATGGACAGCATTTTTCTTCTATAAAGAATTCTGGCAATCAATTTGAGAATCAAACAAGTCAGTCAATGAATAGTCAGTGAATTTAGTGATTATTGATTTTCCCCTTTTTAGCTTAATTTTTAGCTTAATTTTACTTACTTACTAAGATGTGACGAAGTCCGAAGGCAAAGACAATAGAGCGGGAACGTTGAGGAGTCCAGGTGCTGGACTTTTCCAAAAGTCAGTATTTCGAGAATGTTACAGGTTGAATGGTAACAATCCCCTATGAGATGGCTCATGACATTTAAAGGGATTCTGAACAAAAAAGTAAAATTAAATCTACAAACATTAAAAAGGACAAGGCACAAGAAAGACATAACGTATTTTAAGAGAGAGAGAAAAAAAATAGTCATTCCTAAGCCTCACCCCTGTTGATACTCCTCTCCTCATGCCTAAAAAACACAAAACATCTGACTGGAAATCATGCTGACAACAATGAATAAAACTTCTCCATATAGACTGTCAGACATATTCAGTGACACTCCTATCACCATAGTAACAGCTCTCTGATTGGTAGAACTTGTTTAAAGAACTGTGGGTAATGTAATGCCTCTATATTAGCGTCGGTAATAAAGTCAAACTCTTAAAAATAAATTCTGTAAATAATGGCTTCTGGAGGAGCATATGCTATCGTATAACAACACTGCAGCTGATGTTAAGTGTACCTTAAACGGTTAGTATTTGTTGTGCATCTATCACATTTTCTATTGCAGATATGAATGGGAATTTTACTCCTGGAAGCTTACGTGCCAGCTTTATAACTTCAATACCTTGTCAAGAGCTGTGTCTGTTATCATATTGATTGTCAAATGAGTTGAAAATATATATTAATGTATTGTCATGAAACAACATTTCTCTCCTCCATTATTTTGTCTTGTGGGCTCACATTATTTGCACAGTTTATGTGATCATAAAAATGAGATGTGTTTGCACATGAATAATTATAAACCAGTGTGTTATTCGGAGCGCAGATGCCCTGCTGGGCCTGCTGGTGGAGCCAGAAGGGTCACCAAAATTGGCAGGTTTCATCCTCTAGGCAACATTAATGTCTCAAAAATTAATGGTGATCCACCAAATAGATTTGCTGCTCTGGACCTAACTGCTGACCAACCCAACTGCAGACCGATTGAGACGGTGATGGATAGGCCCCGTGCTTTCCAACAGGACAAAAAAAATAAATATAAGGACGAGACAGTGAGGGGGAAACTGTTCACATGTGCCCGTTTGCAGATCACGAGTTGAAAGCGCATCTGCTCTGCTGCAGTGCTATGGAGATGAAGCAGGGATGTTGCATCAAATGAGAGCTGTTATGGCAAATGTGACCTTTTCACAGAGTAGAATACCACATTTTGTTATCTATTATCATGCCTACACCTCAAAACAAGACATGACAAGCTCTGCCAATCAAAAATAATTTTATGTTCACCGCAGATCCACGTTAGACACAATAAAAGCATTACACGCATGAATTTTCAACTACTGACTGTTGCTGCCGCATCAGGATGACTGACCTGAACCTTTGAAAGGATCAATTAGTGCGCCTCTTTCAGGTATAACTGTGAACAAACATTGTCAGTTTCACTGGATTTCAGACCTTTTGGCCTTGTATTTATGCTTCCTGTCACTAATATAAAAAGGACATATTTGACTGCCTTGTAAACACACCTTTTCAAAGTCCCATTCCTGTATCGAGTGGTAGGGCAAAGCAGAAACAATAAATCCTTCAAATTCTGACAAAGTCTCTCACCAAAAAAGAAGAAGAAAAAAAGGGGGGCAGTTCCATGATCATCCCTTACAAAATGACATGCTTTCATCCCTGCCACATCCTCCCTTGGTATGTCACTGTGTCGATCTCAGCTTTCTTTTGCCCTCCTTTTTTGCTTTTGGCAGCGACAGACAGGAGACATGAAACATTTCCCCATTTTTTTAATCTTTGACAAGGCTTGTGAAGACAAGTTGGAGAGAGGAGGTGTGCCATTTCTCTCTAACCACCAACCAACAAAACATAACAGTTTCTCTGCACTGTAGAGATCACCTTTCTCTCAAAGGCCCAAACAGTGGCAGCACCTTCTTCAGTATTCCCTTTGGAGACCCCGAGACACCCGAGATGAATCGAGAGAAAGGACATCAAGAGCACAGACTGCACTGCATACGGCTATAGCCTCTTACAGTCAACATCTTACTTCTTCCTGTGATGTAGAAATGTTGACTGATGGTGAATGAAGGGCTTCATCTATATTCCCTCCCTTTTTTTCCCCTCCTCACTTTTTGCGTTCTCACTCACTCTAGGACAGGCTGTTGTTGGAACATGAGTGAAACTGTAGTGTAATTTAGTTTTTTTTGTTTTTTTTTACAGCAAAGGGATTTTGTTATCATCAAGCTGCTGCCTTCTACCCACTTAAAACCTCCTGCTCACACTTCCTGGTAATAGGCTTGTCTCAGACACAAAAGGCTGAACTTGACATCTACCTCGTGATGTCAATGGTTGTTGGCAGGTTGATAGACAGGCAAGAATGGCAGAGTTGCCCCCTCTCAAGCTAATTAGCTCATAGAAGGAAGTGAATGCAATTTCAACAAGGGTAGCGCTTATCAAAAAATTCCAATCCCCCTGCAGACGTGATGATAGACATGCCTTTTTACGCAAGACTGGCCTTTGAGACAGGACTATTATCAGGACTAGGTGTTTGAATGGCCACAATAAACAAGGACAGGTGGTGTAAAGAAAGGTCAGGCTTCTTACTCTAAAAGATGCATGGCGTCACAATGGGACGTAAGATATAAGGTTAAATTAATATTAGAAATACTCAAATGTGGAGAAGCTAGATATAAGTGTGTGTCGCGGCCAGAGAATGATTAGAGGGGCAAAAAACGGGTTTCATGGGACCAAACATTTATCGGCTCAGCTTCCCTCAGCAGTGGAAGCCAGGCGACCCTGAAAGAGCTGCCAGGGTAGCACGGGGCAGAGCAGAGAGTCTGTTTTGTAATGGATGGAGGATTTTTTCTTTATATATTCAGTACACATAAACACATCAGAGCACATCTCGCTTGGGGGAGGCGACAGGGGCTGCAGAGAGAGTGTGTAGTGGCATAGAATTACCATGAATAATTAAAAGACTGGTGTGAGCATTCTGGTAGCTCTTTGATTGACTCTGAAAGCCCTAGGAAGAAATTGGCAGATGAGAGCAAACTGCAAAATGGCCAGCTCTTTGCTCTTTGCTCCCTGCCTAAGATTTGCTCTGCTGAAACCTTGAATCAGCAGTGTGCTAGCAGGCCTTTTTTTTTTTTTTTTTTTTTTTTTCCCGAGCCTGCCTGCGTCTGAGTGAGATCCAAATTCTGCACATCGGAAAAACAGAAAGAACATAAGGTGGCATGTGGACACTGCAAGGTGACACACTTGGATTTCATGGGTTGTTTTTTTTGTTTGTTTTTTTTTTGTTTGGTTGTATTTTTTTTTGTATATTCATCGGTGTAATTGAATGGCTGGCAAACTGGTGAAGATGCTAATCGCCTGCTCAGATTCCAGGTGGCCATTTCATGCATTCTAGTCATGTATTCATAGCATCCAGTATCGTAACAGAATTATCCAACACCAAAAATGGCTGACATATGTCACTGCTGGTGAGAGTGGTCCACGGGGTGTCATCTGCAAATTTGCTGAGTGCACAGGAAGGAGAGGTCAACAGGGACTGGGGCTTGGCAACAGCCCCTCACCTTCCCAGAGTGTCCGGATGTGGGCAGCATCCCATTACTCATCCATATCATTTTGCCAAGCCAGCACCAGTGTCCTTAGATATGTGACATGAAGGCCATTCAGCTAAATGAAACCTGCAGGTGACTCGTGTTGTTCTGTTATAGGCCCGTGACAATCACCAAGTTTCCGGCATGTGAAGAGTTGTATTACATTTCTATTGTGGCTGTACGACTGACTTATTTATATTTGTAATTTCTGTGTCACGGTGATTTTGATATGCAATATTGACATGCAACAAGCTCAGTGGGTTTAGGAGGAAATGGACTCTGTTGTTTGATTTGTCTTTTTCCTTTCTTTTTTTTTTTGTCAGAGACCCTCTTTTCCTCAGCTGTACTTGAAATTCTTTGGTGTTCTGTTCGCTGTGTAGTCTCTGAAGGTTTCTTTGAATCTGCTCATTGTCATTCCTCCTTTCACATTTCATTGATATCTATCTGTTGCTGTTACCTTCGGCGTGACTGAAGCACTGGGTATTTCACTTGTACTGT
Source organism: Myripristis jacobus (assembly GCA_900302555.1). Taxonomy (NCBI): domain Eukaryota; kingdom Metazoa; phylum Chordata; class Actinopteri; order Holocentriformes; family Holocentridae; genus Myripristis; species Myripristis jacobus. The sequence continues at coordinate 11,214 of OMLB01024955.1, forward strand.
ATCTTGGAGATTTAGCACAGGCATGCTGCCATGTTGAGGGTGTATTGGCCACAAGCAGTACAGTAGACATTTGAATGAAAATAAGTGAGGGAAAATGAAGGATGAGGTCAGGGATTTTGCTTTCTAAATGCATTCTGCAGTGGAGCAGCTCATGTGGAAACTGCTCAACTGATTGTTTATCCTAAACCACAAAATGTTAAATCCTGCTTATGGTCAAGTGTGGAATATTAAAATTGAAGGTTATATTGTGTCATAATCAACATGTGAAATAATGGATTACTCCCAGTCAAAAAGAATGCAGTTTTCTTTGTTGCCATGGTAAACAAAAACACCAACCAATCAGGAATGAAAGTTGGCGCTAGTTATGGTACTAAGGTTTAAGATACATTTGTTATCACAAAAGAGTATTAAAGAACGGCTATTATCAGAATGAAATGTTTGTATTTCACTTAGGGATGTAACGATTCATTCAGCCAAAGGTTTTCGTTTGATGCACAATCCTGGATTTGTGGTTTGATATCACGATATTTTTAACAAAATCTGAACAATGACAAAGACAAGGGAGGCAAACACAAAACAGCGGCAAAACAAAAGAGAGGTACAAACCGTAAATAGGCCCTGTGTGCCAAATAACCTTGAGGAATTCATTCTCTTTTGTTTTCTTAATTTAACACACCCCCAAAAGCTTTTGTAGCCTCAGTGAATTAAGGCATGTCTTTAAGGAAGACACACCAGCATGATTCTTAATTTGGCCGACTGCTGTGGGCAGATGAGAGTGGAAAGAATGACAGGAAAGAATTTTGCATCAGTGTAGCATGAGCTAAAACATTTACAGTGCATGGTACGTTTAATAACTTGTTGCCGCTGAATATCACTGTACATCCATAACTGTATGGGCAGGGTTAAAAACTGGCAAGAAATCCACTTGTTTTTGAGACTCGCTTTGCCTCCTTGATCTCCTTTTTGGAGCATTTTGGCTCTTTAATAGGGCAATTTCATCAAACTATGAAATAACACATATTGACAAAACAGTCTTCCAGTAAGATTTGTTTTACTTGAAGTCATAATCCTACATATCCCCCACACTGGTTGCAGTGTCAGATCTTACAGAACAGCATGGTGGTGTTTTTCCCCACTGTCTGTTCCCTACCAATCCATCTTCTATTCATTCAATTGTATTTTTTTTTCTCCTTAGAATATTTGTTTGTGTTAGATTTGTGTGGGGTTGGCGTTTTCTTCTACTCTTGACTAGGTTGTGCCAACATATTGCACTGCTTCAGGCTGCATATTCACTTTTTTTTCCTGTTCAAAACCATTCTACTTTTCTCGCCCACAATGCACTGCAAGGATTTGCCTGCTCTTACACTCCCACAAATCACCTGCGGTGGCCCACAGGGGACAATATCTGACCATAGTCACATTCGCAAACAGATATTTGATAACTCAGTGAACAAAATGTGAATGGGTTGAAATGCAAAAAAGGTAATCCTAGTTATCATGAACTTTTAATGCTGCCAATTTGTTGCATGCAGCTGGACAAATGTAGTGTATTTTGCTCCTATTTAACCTTGTATTGGTCTATCAATTAAATCAGTCCAACACAATGCCACATAGTGTTTATTTGAATACATGAGCCAGCAGAAATGTTCATGATGTATGAGAGCTGCCCTGAAAGTTGATTACTTGAAGTCTGAGTTGGGCATTGTTCTTAGTTTTTATTTATTCTTTCTGTAAAGACAGGATGCATTGCAAGACCACAATAAAACAGATGAAACGTAGCCTGTTTGTGCCGAGAAGCACCTTCATGGTCAAAGTGACAAATAGCAATGCTGACAGGGCACAGACGCACACAGACACACTGCTGCCTATAGTGTTTCTATAGTATTGCAAAAGTCATTTAGGACTGTCACTGCTGCTGAAAATACGGTCCACAGACCATGCAGTTGCTGTAAGAAAAAAAGAAAAAAAAAATATTTGAGGAGCATTGAATGTAAATTTAGTCCTATTTATGTCTAAGCTGTTTAATTTGCTTAATAATTCAGTTGTTTACTTTCCTAAAGCCTACAAAATGAAGTTACGAGCTTTATTTACGCAGACATACCTGCGTGCTGTCTCATTATTTTGTCTGATTATTCTGACAAAGCCGCACGGCAATTCAGATTGGCTGGCAATTAAAATCTTTATGCAGCTGTCTTAATGGATTTCATAGATTTTAAATGCCCCCATATATTTCTATGACTTTGCTGCATTTGATTATGGTAGATTATGATTGTTTTGATTATTGTTGGTGGTCTGTCAACATTATGATTGCCAGAAAGCTTACGAATTAAATCAACAAATGAATCATCACATTGAGTTGCCGAATCTGGTTTGACTGAGTAAATTCAGAGTCCGGTGCAGCCCTAACGTACACGGTCCTCTCGCATCTTTAGCGGAGGCTGCTGGAGTCTGTGCCGCCTTGTGTTGAAAGGCATGTTCGAGTCAGACGTTACCTTGTCCTTCACCAATCACAGAGGTCAACTCCCCATCCGTTGTCCAAACATGGCAACAGAAAACAAGCGCAGACAAGAAAAAGGCAGAGGAAAAGCAAAGCCTAAGCAAACATCTTGATATTTTACCGCCCAACAGCCAGTGTCGTTTACTGGAAGTTGTATGGTGAAAATGTACAGCGTGGGTGTTTATCCACTGTAGTGTGAATCCCATCAGAGTCCCATATCTCACTACTGCTTCCTATTGATGTGTGAAAGATTTGACAGTATAATAGAAAAATAAAGAAAGGTAGGCTGGCCTAAGGTAGGGGGTGTGGGATAAAGCTATAAGTCACTGTCAGTTGTATGTAATGCTTCAGCTCTATATACCAGGTGATATCAGATAGTGAGCATCCAGTGGACGACCTGCAATTTTCTACTGCCTTCCGTACAACCCATGACCGTATGAACCACATGAAGAATTTTTTTTTGCCTCTAGCAAAATATACCTTGAAAGTAGCTTTTGGAGAGAATGGAAGGAGGTGTGTGCGTGTGTGTGAGTGTGTGTGTGAGAGAGAGAGAGAGAGAGAGAGAGAAAGTGAGAGAGAGACAGAAACAGAGAAAGGGGAGGGAGAGAGAAAGAAAGATGAGGAAAGGAAGAGACAAGAAAGAAAAAGAGCACTGTAGGTAGGCAGTGAAAGTAATGGTGCTGTTTATGGATTGGGGCTATTTTGTACATCAAAGTATACAGAAAAGAGCGAGAGACAGTGAGAGAGTGAGGGAGAGAGAGAGAGAGAGAGGGAGGAGAAAGTCTGCTGCAGGCCATTTGATTGTCATTGCTTCTCCTAGGTCATGTGGGAGTGCACACGCCTTGTTTTTATTCTTTTTTGTTTTCCCTCTTCTGTTCTTCCTTTCTCCCCAGTAATATCAAGCAGTGCTGTTGAAAATGCTATTGACATAAGACTATAACAAGCACAGCTAGCTCTTCTTTGTTGTTTCCATGGATCAAAAACTCCAAATTGCTCTGTGTCCTGCCTCTCTCTGTGTCTCTCTAATATGCCGTGTGCGGCCTACCCTTCTAAGCCTTTCATAATCATTTTAAAGTAGTCAGTTTTAATCGCTTCATCCCTCTCCTTAATCTCATCATACCTATTCTTTAATCTCCTCAGAGAAATACTCTGTCTGCATTTATTCCCAGCATAATGGTTATAGATCTGCTCTAAATAAGCACGTTTCATTTTTCTTTTGGTTCTGAGATTTGATTTCATTATTGTTCACTAATCTGGCTAACCACCAAACATGTGTGTCGATACTCCATGCACATGCACACACACACACACACACACACACACACAAACTGTAACATGATTACATTTTACATGATGTATTTAAGTGAACATTAACACCACAGAATGCCCTAGTAAGAATAAATCAGTGTGTG
>OMLB01024961.1:2178-23840 GCA_900302555.1 Myripristis jacobus
TGATGTTCTCTGTTTTTTTTTTTTTTTTTTAATCTCCGCCAATGTGGCCAGTTAAGCAGAGGGTGGTTTGAAATGGTGAACAGAGGCGATGGAGAGCTTTCTTATTAGAGTCTTGTCCTTCTGACTGAGCCCCTAGTGAGCGGTTATCCATACACTTGAGGCCCACTCCCCGCCACGGCAGCGTCCCGCCCCCCTTACCCGACGTACACCTAAACACTGGCAGCCAGGGAATGGAGGTTTCATCAGTTTTCTGTCCATTATGGCTCATTGTTCCCCCGGGGCTCCTAACCAGAGGTCTGGAACTGTTGCTGCTTGATTCTGCAGGAAAAGCACAAAGACAGAGAGCTGTGTACGGCACAAACCTGTAGTGCATGTGTGCTCTCGCTGATTCACATGCTAGACTGTTCACATTGGGGGGAAAAAAAAGGGTCTCAAAACTCCATCCAAGCAAAATGATTTTCGAGAGTTGACCAAGGTATAATCTCAGATATTCTGCAATGCGATGCATAACTCTATTACGGAAGCTGTATCTAAAAACTTGTTTTCACAGACAAGGCCGTTCCCATTGCCAAAAAATCATTAACCTCAAACACCGTGGCTGAAATCTTAGCGGTGACTGTGGTGTGTTTTTAGGGTCCTCGAGGGCCAGGGGTTAGAATTAAACCATGTTACAGGGCCGTCCAAGCCAACATGCGGCTGTACATTAATGAAAAGCGGCCAACCCACTTTTCTCCCCCTTATTTCTAAGCTCCGATGCTTGAGGGTGCCGTCTGAGAAACAAGCCTCACATTGTAATGAAAAAGCTTAAATCCCCGTGCTTTTCAATGAGCACGTTGTTGCCCTCTCATAAAAGCGGGGCTGTAATTGGACCGGTGCGTGTCTTAATCCCGACAGATCAAAGGTTAGCAAAGCAGGTACTCTTTTAGCATGTCAGGGATTAGCTGGCTCACGGCACCGGGTTGGCATGGAATATATGCGTGCGGATCAAAGTTATGTCGTAATATTTGACTTGCAATACAGTTTTTAGGAGCAGATGGTAGCAGAGAAGAGGAGAGAAGAGATGAGAGGAGAGGAGAGGAGAAGAGGAGCACACTGGCCTGACGTTGATGGGTTGGAGCTGTGCGTGACACGAGGCGGCCCCAGTGGAAAGCCTTCAGGTTTGTTTAGGGAGAACTGACATCTCTAGAAGTTGCCGTATCACAGCATTTTGGAGATGTTCCATCTGTGTGCAGCCCTGTGAGTTTTTGCGAGCGCACTGCTAAGCTTTGATATTTTTCAGGAATACCACAAAGTTTTGAAACCGAGGGCGCAATCTAAACTTGAGCTAGAGAGAGGACGCGGTTGTCCTGTATCTCAATCACACTCACAAACCCAGACATAATTGGCCCAAGTTGCAAGACATCAAAGGACGCATGGGTTTGGATACCCCAAAAATGCACTGATGTCATTCAACGGACTTTTGACACCACGCCCCTGTACCAGTTTGCATTATCCCCATACTCTTTAATGATCTAAGACTGTACAACAATAACATATGTATTTAATGCAAGACAGAGTCAACGCCCCACAATACCAACGGCACAATGCATTTCCAAGCGAATGTCGTGGCCTTTAGCTATTGTTTACATTTTCTTTTGTGGTGGGTCCTGCTCAGAAACTCCCATCACATGGTTCCCGTGATTTGGCGTGACACCCGTCCTGTGACTTATTAAAAACAAGTTTTGAAACACAGCATATGTGAGCGTGCCGAGTGTGTTTGCTGGCCCGGCGCTGCTTAAAAATTGTGTTTTCTCTGCCTCTGCTGCGCCGACACAACTATTTGATTGGACACGTTGTCAAAATGAGTCACGATCAAAAGGAAGCGAAAGCGTCGCAGAAGTGGCACATTTTTGAGCTTTGGAGATGCCAAATATATGCTCCCATAACATCAAGAAGTCTTTAGGAGCGGTATAAACAACAGTAGACCTTGACAAAAGAATACGGTGAGGAGAAATTAGATCTTACAGCTTATCGTCACCGCAGTTTAAAATTATTTTCTCAGTCACAAGTGACACAGGACAATCCTAAAAAAAATTAAATAAAATAAAATCTCACCCTTCCTTAACCCTGCTCAGTGTGTATATGGCTGCCCACATTCTCAAAGACAAGACAGTAAATCAGCTGTGACGATGTGACAGCTGAGGAGTGCTGTGTGTGTGTGTGTGTGTCCTGCATTTGCACTGTGGGCAGGCAAGGTCTTTCCACTTTCCATGTGTGCACGCACAGACCTGTGTATGTGGTTATGTATGCATGTGTCTGTGCGTGTGTGTGTGTGTGTGTGTGTGTGTGTGTGTGTGTGTGTGCTCCCGTCCTGGCCTGGGCGTGGTGTCTAAGGCCTAGACTAGACAGGGATTCATCCTGTCTGACAGCGGCTTATCACTGGACTGGCTGTCACCTAATGAGATATCAGCAGCCCTACATTTAAATTCTGGAGGACAGAAAGCGCGAGCGTGCACACACACACACACACACACACACACACACACACACACACAGCAGAATGAATGTAGAATAACCAATAATTTGTCTAGACACGTTTAAAGTCTCTCAATAACAATGTTTTAGTTATGACTGTCTCACATTGTTTCCTAGTTGATTTGCAGCCTTGGTAGCTCCACTGAGTAGAGTTTATGTAGACAGACAGGCATTTCAGCATTGTTATGCTGCGCTGCGTTGCCATATTTGCTTCCAATTTAGCAATAATTTATGTTCAGAAGTTGATACTGGCTGGTTCCAAAACAATGGCTGAGATCTGTCTGGTTGGTATTACTTCGAGCGCACTCCTATTTCAATCATTACAAGAGGAGGAAGCGCGGCTACAAACGTTTGGAGTCCAATGAGCCATGTCCTTAAACGAATCTCTCTAACGCACAGGATGCCCAAACCACAGTGACAATGAGCGACAGTCTACATTTAAGGACCATCCCCATTAGCCTTCATTCTGCCGGGTGAAGCCTGGATCCATCTCCACATTCCTTAGTGGGCTACGTGTCATGGGGTCGATAGGCTACCCTAAATGTGATGCATGGGTGAAATGGAGCCTATTGGCTACCAAAAAATGTTATCGGTGGTCTCTGCAACCTGGGCTAATGGGGATCCAAATAGCAAATATAGACTAGAACAAGTGGGCTGCAGTCTGAGGATCATTCTTAGACATGGCAGGGCATTTCTCCTGACGACAAGGGGGCTAAGAGAGGGATACTGGCAACAGCCGTGAGATCCCAGCTGATACAAATGGCGCTAAAGAGTGAAGCGGCCAAATCGGGATTGCTCCATGTTTTTCCAGTCCATCTGGAGCCTTCGTAGTCCTGTCTGTTGACCTCTGCGGTGAAATGGCCGACTGTCTGCGACTGTGGGACAGCGACGACAGACATTGCTTTTAATTGACAAGGTGAAGTGGAAGCCATGACAACTGATAGAGGGGCGTAGATTCTGGATCACCCTATTTGGGGTCATTTAAACATTGCCATAGCTCAGAGATCAGTTGCATGTTTCAAAGAAAAATTACATAGAGGATAGGTTTAGTATCGTTTAGCACCGGCCATATAGCACCACTCACCTTACTGCTATCTTTAGTGAAGATAAACTTACCATTCTGCTTCAGATTCTCGCCAGACAGTCCAACATGCCACTCATTTTTGGCATCAAAGGCCACTATAAATAATCTTTTTGAATATGAAAGACTCACAGCAGAGGCAAATATGACCTGAAATTGTCTCCCCAAAAAATGTTTGCAAAAAGCGCCTCCTAACAGATTTCCTTCAGCATTTATGATAATGCATTGCCTTGTATGCATCCATTCTGCTGCTACCTTGGTTAAAAAGCTGATTCACTTGACACCTCAAAATTTCAATCTTGCAAATTTTCTAACTGCAACAACATGGCATTTATGATGTCAGCTCGAGAATACAAAACGCAGTCTCTTCTTCCTCCAAGCAGCTGCAGACGAACAATTGCAAACGCAGAGTTGAAGGGTTGCCTGAACCAGCTAGTTACAGTGGAATGTAATTGAGCACGGTTACACAATCATTCATCCTTAATGTTTGCTGTGAGTTTGCCACAACATTTGTTTTCTGAGGCCAAAAACAACTGTCCTGTTGGACTGAGCTGAAGCAAGCAAGAGGTTGCTGCAGGGTGGTAAGTTTGTTGTCACTAAAGCTAACAGTGAGGTTCTGTTGTGTTTGTTGATAATTGGTATCAGCATTTTAATGTGGCCATGGTTATTCTGTTGTGCCATGAAATCATTAGTTTATGTGAATGCAGAAGTGACATTAATGTAAACACTTGAGCTATTACTGAACATGAAAATATAGCTGACAAGTCAGACAGCTACTTGTCTCTCACTAAAGTCTGCGTGGCATGCCCACCCATTGCCACCATTAATCATGGTTAACAAGCAGGTCCTCCAACTAGGCCGTCCCAAGGCAGCAGCCGTGCACGCCTCGAAAAGCCTCATCCAAACAGACTCTGACATAAACTCCAGGATTTCCCAGGTGTTTGGGAGGCAATGACATCACGCCGCCTCCGTCTGAACACAATGGGGACTTTGAGAGGTGCCGGTGAGAACAGTCAGCAAAACAAGCTCCGAATCATACATCAACAGAATGGCCCCTTCTAAATAATATGGAAAGTGGAGATGAGAGCCAAAGCAGTTCACAAGCAGCTGAATCCAGTTAACGCCTGGAAAAAATTATAGAAACGCTGGGGGTGGGGTGCAGGGGACCAAAGGCTGCGTGTGACGACGGCTAAGGGGGGTACATATATTCAAAGACACGGCATTCTTTTTCACAGTGTGACGCTGTGTAGACACATACTGCTAGCTTGTCTATTTTTTGACTCCAGGACGCTGGAAACAACTGGCTGTTTGTGTGTGAGCCGCAAGCTGTCAGCTTTACCTTATTAAAATGTCATTGACTCTTAAACTGCATATTTATGCACTGCTAACCAGCGCCTGATGGCAGAGCACGCGCTTAGTCTCCTTCTGCCTGGCAGGCTGAGTCAGACAGTGACTGTGTCACCCAGAGATAAGCTTTATTACACAATGTATGCACAGGGCCTCTTTGATTGATACTTCTCCATTATTATTATGTTCTGCCAAGGTAATGTATTCTGGGGTGCCATAAAAGGCCAGCTCTAAATTAGTTGTGTCAAATTGCGGCGGTAGAGGTGTTGGCCCTATCTCTCCTATCTGTACATCGAAATGAGGTTGCACTGACATTGAGGGGGGAAGAGGCGATGTTCAGTGCAGTCACAGCAGCAGGAAGCTCAGCGACCGTTACCCTGGATTTCTTTCCCATTAACTGATAGCTTTTTTCATTCTCTATGTAAAATAGACTTTCTCTCCTCACAGTTTTGGGTATCAATTAAAAAGGAGCAGAGGAAATGATTTTTGTGAGCCGCATTTGTTGGGTGAGCTGGGAGTCCCTCCTGTGCACCGGCTCGGCTGACGTGAGCAAGGTTATCCTGAAAGACAGGAAAAGTCAGTTTGGAAAGAGACATTCCCAAAACATCCTTGATAGCCGTTTCACTCCTCCTCTCTAGGTACCTCTCTAGTGTCTAAATCATCCCGCTGATTAGCTCTTTCAAACCAAGGGGGGGCACCCACTCGCTTGCACTCTATTCTCATTTCATAAAAAAAGGGAGTCAAACCAACCTTGTGCTTTATTGCTCTTCGTTATCTCGTGGGTGGTAAGAGCGAAACTCACTTCCTCTCCTTTGGAAGCTCATCAGACGGAGACGGGATCTTTGAGAGGTTTGCGGTCAGGTGTGTGGATGGAATCTAACAATTTCACCAGGTTGAGAATTAGAAGAGAATTGAGAAAGCAGCACACACACACACACACACACATATTGGTGTAGGTTGTTAGCTTGTGTGGGTGGAGGGAGCAATACAGTTGGGGTATGGAGGGGTCCTGGGAAACATCCACATACCTAACTGCTAGCCCAGATGTGCACCCTGTTTCAACGGTCGAGGCGGTCACATCTGTTTCGGACGCATGATCCCTGTGTGTGAGTGTGTGTGAGTGTGTGTGTGTGTGTCTGTCTTTGTGCACATGCTTGAGTGTTGTCAGTCCAAGTCTGTTTCCTTGCATGTCTGCGTGTTTGTTTGGCCACATGAATGTGTCTGTGTGTGTGTGTGTGTGTGTGTGTGTGTGTGTGTGTTGTATGCGTCTGCATCCTTGCTGGTGCTGATGGATCTCACTTCATGCTCCGTAGCCCGGGGACTCTCATCCCTTAATAGCTTTAACAGTCCCACGCAGTGCTGTGCTCCACCTGACTTCAGCACGGCCTGGTGTTCTTATAATTCAACAGTTACACATTCAGTCTGATTGCGCGATTACTTTCAAATGACTTTGTTGCAAGGATACAAACTGAAGGTCCTCCTATGGTTAAAGGCTGTGATAGCCCAATTGTAAAGACATAAGACTGGGTTTAAATTATGGTCTGAATATATGGCTTTGATTGATTAACCCATTTGCAGTTTGGATGCTGGCCACTGAGGTTGTTGAACATCACCGTCCAAACGAACAGCTTTCACAGTCACAATCAAATGCTCACACAGAATTTTGTCTTCCTTTTGACAGAGAATCCCTTTTCACTGTTCCTGTGTTTTTCCAAAAATCACACCAACTGAACAAAAAAGTGCTGCAATTAAAAGTCTGCACCATTTTTATCAAATTTGGAGCAATGAAGCACCTTTTTTTCCGATTGGCCCGAGGCATGCTTGCATTATTTGCGGAGAAAACGTGTTTATTTTCAATGGAAACATGTGCTGTTGTATGTGCCCAGCAGCACTGACTGACAGCTTGGCATTTTTAAGCCCTCAGAGCGCCAAGGAGGTAGCAGGAAAAATTATATCAACGTTTTGTAAAAGAGTAAGCGTTTCATTTGTCACATTGCTGCAGTGGGAGCCACAATCAGCACTTTGCCGTGGCATCTGCAGGGCACCGCCAGCTAAGATAGAGGTGTCATGTTTCACAGGGGCTTGTCTCGTCCTCTTCAAGCGTTGCAGACTCTGTACAGGTTTACCATAAAGTGATGAAAATAAAATAAAATGGGATTGACTGCGTTCTTAAACATTTCCCAAGCATTCAAGATTTTCTTATGTTTTACATACAGCACATGGGCCAGACTTTGGGGGATCCATGTTATTTTTTTTCCCTACGCGGATTCCTGGAATGGATCAGGTGGTTAAGGTTAGGGTTAGGGTGGGGTTAGGGTTAGCCAATCAGAGGCTGAGGAGTGGGTCTTCCTGTAATCTGGATGGGACAAAAACATAACGTGGGGGATCCAGCGCAATGTAGTTCTTGGACCACCTCCTCTCTTGCATTCTCTGCATGGAACGGAAATAAAATATCATTCGTTTGGTACATCCATCAAGAGTATGACCTTCGGCAGCTCTATCCGAAGACATTTTTGAGGAAAAAAAACAAAAACAAAAACTGAAGATGTGTAGGTAAATCAACATATATGCATATTACAGATGTTTTTGTGAGTTGAGTGAGTCAGATCAGCACATGTCTGCAGGAATGTAAATGACAATGCTCTGTCAAGTGGCTTCCTAAGTTTCCTGTTCGAGCACGTATGTCAAGTCTGAGGTAGCTAATTGGCTCTTACCGCTCTTGAAATACTGTATCTAACCTTTACCTCAAACCTGTTTTTAGGCGAGTCAGTAGTCCTGACGCGTTGGCAAAATTACCCCTGTTAAGAGTATGAAAAGCAATTACAGAGAACTTTTCAAATCCAGCTTAAGTGAAGGGCTGATATACGGTGGATCATGCTAGAGTAAGCAGCAATACACTGACAAAGAGGCATTGCTGCAAAATACCACAATTATGTCAAAGTAGTCACTTTGGAGCCGTGGGGGCAGGGAGGTTAGGCAAAAGACCAGACAAAAGACACGGCAGCCTTGGCAACACACTGGCCGCCACACATAAACATAGTCTTTGTCACTGCCTTTTGATTATGTGCCGCAGCTAACAAGGTATCATTCACGCTCCAGCTCTTATTAACAAGTTGTTGAAGGCAGAAATTTAATTAGACTTCTTGGTTCTCTGAAAAAAAAAAAAAAAAAAAGCAGTTGGTAAATAGCTGAGGGCTCACTTTATTTCATCTGACACCACCGGGCCAGACGCTGACATTAACAAATAGTGTTCATTACATATTTTCCATTTGACCAGGCCAGATCTTCTCCGATGTAAATATTGTGAGTGTGGTGTGAGGTTAGCTCCTCACCTAACCATGAAAGATGGCAACGGCGCCCTTATCGCCAGTGAGAGATGGCGAGTTTATTGTCTAACTGACGATGAAAAATCACCTCAGAACATCATTTCCTTCTCATCAAGCATATTCAGTAATATAATTTAGAAAGGGAGAGGCAGGTTTGTGGTTGCACGCACCGCATTATTCTGACATACTTGCCTCCCTCAAGTTATTTAATCAGGTAATGCAAATTAATTCAGTGAGGTTATTTCATCAACACTCCCATTGGATGGAAGCCAAGCTATAATTAGCCAGGGAAAAGATTCTGAGTGAACACACCCATTCACACACACACACGCACACACACAGGTCAACTTTTAGGGCAAATCTGACGGGCAGCAGGGCTCAAATCGTTGCCTCGGCGTTATTGTTTTAATCATTATCACATCTTTTTTCCCAGAAACTTTCAAATAGATTTTTGACCCTGGGCCTCACTTTGTTGCCTGTTGCTCTGAGTGTTACTTATCAACAATGTCAAAAAAAAAACAGTGCCCTGTGTACGCCCTCTATTAGTCTGTCTCATGCCCTTCAGGATGTCTGCTGGTGACACCGCTTGTAACGTGACCCCTTGAAACGTCACCCCAAACACACACACTGACAGACTCTCACTGCCAGTCACACCAGTTCTCATGACCTCAGTGTGGGAGAGCAAAAGTCAGGTGTTTTCAGAGTGCGTTTTATTCACAGCTAAAAGGTTCTGTGAGGACCTGAGAGCACAAAAAAAAACTGTTAAGTCTCTCTCGAGTCAATAACACAACACACCTCCTAGATGGTCCAGGAGGAGAAGGAATGTCTGCGGGATAAAGCTGCAAGAATGTGACGTGATCACATCACAGAGGACATCAATCTCTCTCTATTCACTTCAGCCTGACTCATATACCATCCATTTGTCATTAGCAATGGATCCCTCTCCAGAGGTAAGGCAATATCCGCCATATCCAGTACCAGGGACTTCTCTATCGCTGTATCTCTCGCTCATATACCCTTTTGGGAGTTCATTAGGGGGGAGGAGGCTAGGATCGGCGAGGGAAGGGGTGGGGGAGCTCTGCAAAAACAGCAGCCTCTCTCCATACATCATCCTGGACACCGTCAGGTTTCCCAGCTCTGACAGCGGCTCCCCCCATCACCCTCTGCTTTGCTTTCACTAAGAATTATTCTTACTATGCACAATAATCACACAGACTGAGGGTCTTGTTTGTCTTGGACCACGTCTGGACTCTCACATGTCCATCAATATCGAGGCTGGGGTTGACTTGCACCTCAACGCGCCGAGGACCACACAGAGCCGATCTGTTTTAGACCGAGTTTAGGGTGTCATTCCAGAGACCGATATCACTTTCAAAGCAAACAGGTAAGACGTAACAAGAGCAGGAACAACTCAATATCGCCGGTGTGTGTTGTGCACAACTGTGTGCTAATTCACCATATTGTGATCCGTCATTGCAGCGGGCCTGATTACTATGATATCATCAAAGAAGTGATTAGAGTCCCTGTTGTGGTTGAGCAACATGTCTTAAAACTACAGCATCGCATGTTCAATGCTATATCTAACATAATTTCCATATGGCCCATGATACTGTATTCCATCATTTATTTGACATGAAACACAGCCATTTGCCAAAATAAAGATTGTTGCTGTTCTGCGTGTTAAACACCAGGCCAAGGCTACTCAACCCAGGGCAAGGACCACAGAAGCGTCATACCATTATTTCAGCCAGGCAGAAAAGCACCTGATTCAACAAATGATTGCCTTAATTGATCCTGCTTGGGCCCCATCATCTCATTATGACAGAAAACAGCATGAAAATATCCCGGCCAGATTGCAGCCCCTAGCCCTCTATCCCACACAATTCCAGGCTCAGTTAGCAACACGGTTAATTCAAACTCACAGTCGGAGGATCTGTGGTGTGTGATTACCGTGCCCTATGGTAGCTAAAACAACCCACAGTCTAGCTGTCTTCTTTGGATGTACGAGCAGATACTTATCTACAGGAAATGGCGGATCAGACCTCCACATATTGCTTTTTAATGAACACAGCACGCTGCTGTCCAACGGGACTCTAATGGGCTCACATGTGACGCATCATCTGCGCCGGTCATTTGGACGCCAATATCAACCCCCTATCTCCCACCGAAATCTCCACATTTTGGCCTCATCCCAAGCAGAGCGGGAGGTCAAAAGGTCAGTGCAGTGTCCTTTTGTTCCTAGAGTTTCTGTCTTTCTATGTAATAATCCTATCATTGCTTTCTCCGGCGCAGTTTCAAGGGCCACTGAGGATTAATTCTCGACAAAAAAGGACCTCTCATATTGCACTGAGTAACAAAGTGATATGAGGATTTGTATTTACACTACAGCTGTAAATATATTCAGTGATATTGAGTACTTAATTTGTGATTTTCCCTGGAAAAATCCTCCCCTGCTGCAGAGCATATTAAGGTTTTGTTTGACTCTTTGCTTAAACAATAAACTCAAAGTCACCATGACATTGTTTTCCTCCTGCCAAGTGCATTTGGAGATTGGTTTGGACAATTGTTCCCCTGTTCTGATATGATATGGCAAGCCATATGTGTCATTAACCTTGCTGTGCCCAAACCAGCTTGTCTTCAATCGATGTCCTGCTTCCTGGAAATAAAAGAGGCTATGCATGGAGATGGAAATGCAGCCACCAACAGCCCTTCCCTCTCCCCTTTTGTCTCCCTGATAATCAGCTGCATCCTGCTGCCTCTCAGAGGAAGGAATGTGACACAAATTGTAACACACCACACACAAGCTGCTGCGAGAGACACAATTCAAATACAACACAAGCTACAGCTCACATTACTGATGGCATACAAGGACACTGTTCAGATCTCCACTGACATTATTTGTTGTCATCATCCATAAATTAATTTTGTTGTTATTTTGTTGTTAAGGAATTTCAGGGGAGGTACAGCTTTCCTCATAAAGTATTTATTTTGGGTCCTCAGGGAAGAAGTACTCTCTGGGACACAGCTCACCTATACAATCAACTTTCCACTTTTTTTTTAATCAGTTTTCTTTTGTGACCATTACATTATCTCATCTTCCCATTTGTAACAAAGAAAGCAAAAAAATCCTGATTATGCTGTCCTCTTCTGTCTGAGGCAAACATCAGCAGGCAGCATTTAAAAGTAAAGCACTGATGAATGGAGCCGATTGTATGTTTTATTCAAATTGGGTGTATGTTGACATTTTGGGTGTATTTAGAGAAACAACCCACTTCAGATGAGAATTAATCTGATTAAGTGGTTGATTTATTTGAGTTTCCGTAGTCAATAGAAACCCTTCCTGTTCAGCCAAGGGCAAGTCAATGAAGCTGAAGCACCGAGCCTCAATGAATGGCCAACAGCTGTGTATATAGAACCAAATACATTTCCTCTTGCAGTGAAAAAAAAAAAAAAAAGTCCTGCTTGAGTGAAACATTGACTCTATCCGGCAAAATGCAGCCATGCAACACCGCTTGCACACCAGGATGTACATGCAGAGAGTGTTGTAGATCTGCACGATACAGTCTAATTTTTTATTTTGTAATGCGAGATGGACTTCATCACTCCCTCTGAACTGTCGCATGTATTACGCACAGTATCTAATGCAGAAAAGGGTTAAAAGATATCATAGCCAACTGGGTAGTAGGTCTACCGTTAAGATCCTTTCAGTTCTTACTGGCAGACTTGATAGAGATTATAAGTGGGCAATGCCACTTCAATTTTAGTCAAAATGAGATGGTTTTAGGAGATGAACTTCTTAAGCCAAGAAGCTTAGCCTGTGTGGAAATTCATGATGTTGATCATAGTCCAGGCAGGGAACTTGTCATAAATTATACCCATACCACGTCCACATGTAAATCTTTTTCTATAGCAGCATCTGTTTCTCACAATGTTTGTCCCATGGGGCATTGAACTGTTTGACATTATTTCTATATCCTGCACAGATCCTACAGCAACTTATGAAATCCATACACCATCCAAAAAAAGCCTGGTTGTCCAAAACAGAAGATGAATTTTGCCCCAAACAGCAAAAAAATGCAGCATTTTATTGCCACGGACTGCAGGTCGAGCAACGTAAAGCCATAATATTGGCAGTAAAGATGTCTCCTCCAAACTGACAGCTCCCAAACCTCAGTTCATAAACCTGTCTGGAGATTATGTGCATGGCTGAGACACAGAGTCTAACTACTTGGCCAGCTCAGCAATGGAAACAGTTTCCGCATGACCAAATTCTCAGTGTTGATAGTGCATTTGAGAGAGCTAATGCACAAGTCTAGGTATGTTTTATACATTTCTGTGAAACAACAATCAGGCAAAGATAATTCAGGCAACTCTCATTTGGCCTCGCCTTGGTCCATGTTTGTTTTCCAGAGGCCTGTCCCGAGAATTTATTCAATATGCAAAATAAAATGTAAGACTATATTCAAAGGATAATAAACAGTTTGTGTTTGTACTCCTTTTAAACTTAAAACCCCAACTCTGTATCCAAGATTCCAAAAAGGCTGCGTCAATGTAACCATAGTGCAGTAATTTGGATAAACGGTGAAGATGAAAGCTGTATTTCGTTTTTACATGCCTTCTAGACTGCTTGCACATTTTTCTAAAAGCACCGAAGTCTGGGTGTGTAATTACACACTAAATGCTGTTTTTTTGTTTGAAGAAAGTATGTGTCCCTGCACAAACATTAAACCCTCCCAAAAATGGCTACACTGTGCAGGGCACGCCCCAGATTTAGATCACACAGTCCCTAATGCTGCTCAGATGCGACTGAGCACAGCAGGTTTGCGAGACTGTGCAAAAGTCAGTCGAGTCGGTTTCTGACTGCAGGATTATCCCATCCATACCTGCGTTCATGAAGACCAAAAAAGGCATCAGATTATCAGGGTGTACCAAAAAGAGAATTAAATGATTATAACTTGTCACAGTGGGCAGTTCAATTTGATGCCTGATGCTCTCTCGTCACTACACACAGCCTTTATTATTTTGTCAGTTTTCCTCCAATGTGAGTCTGATAAAGAGGATTTGAAGCCATCTGACCCTTGTGAAGGAATGCTCGATGGTGTCGGGGGGGTGTGGAGGGAGGGCTGAGCATCCCTCTTGTGTCAGAGAGATAGAGAAAAAGACAAGGGGTGTGATTTGTTAAATGCACGGTGCCCCCTGCATTGTTTCCACAACACGGGCGACATCTGGCACAGGCAGTGCAGCCCAGTGTTTGAGGTCTCCATCCTCTTTCTCAGGCAGTGAGCTGTGCAGCATTGAGGGACTACCCGCACATTCTCATGCTAATACTGCGAAAGGCAAGAGCAGATGTGAAACATTTGGTTCTGTTCTTGTTCACTTGTAAAGAAATAATGCGCCTCCGTTATCATTATTTAACTTTTTTGTTCTTCTGCGTGTCATAAAAAGAGAGGGAGAAGGGTTCACAGCGTGGGCCATCATCCTTGGTGGCCCGCGCTGCAACGAAGAGCTCTCACTCGAGAAGGAACGGTCCCTCCTGTGTGTGTTTTGATGATTGGAGGAATCATTGCGGTATATCAAAACACGCTGGTTACTCAGAAACATTTAGGAGCAATACAATAAACAAGTACAGTTATTTCCAAAATTACCCTTGTGCATGTCTGAGCATGTGCTTTGACGTGTTTTTATCAGGGTGTTTTTAGCATGTGTGGTTTTAGGTGTGTGTGTGTGTGTGTGTGTAGTGGGATGGTGGACTCAAGTGCATCCTAAACTTTTTTCCTTGCACTTGCATCCAGTTTTCAGAAACCGACTCCAGACTTAATGTCACTCTACAGGTAAACTACTATTTGTGTGATTATTCCCTCTAATTTCCCTTTGCAGGATGCCTCTGTCTTCCCGCCCACCTGGATTTCCATTGGCTCCCGCGGTGGCCTCTGCTTCCTTCTGTCTTCTTCTCATTGGCCAGCCACCTGCCCGTCAGAGAACCTGACATCAGCGCAGAAGTTTACAACTCTACACACGTGCGGCTTGCGCATCAGGGCTCGTGGCAGCATCTCGGCGCGGGGACAGACAGTGGTACCTGAGTGCGTCCAAACTCCCTGCGCACTGATATCCTTATGAGTCAAAAGTCACTTCACAGCTTATACCATCCTGACTATTTTAAGTGAAGGGGATTAAAGGGTTCACTTTCATACCTTGAGAAGCAGCAGCCGGCAGGTATCATTTATTTTTGGAGGAGACTGTGGCGCAAGCGAGGTGTTATCTTAAACCAGCCGTGGACCGAGCCTCAGTCCTCAGTTTCTTCATGGCAAGAGGACTGAGCAATGTGTGCCTAGCATGGCTGTGGCTCCTGAACCGACCAGCCAGGGACCGGTATGGCTTTTAGCCGCGTCTGTAAACTGGACCCCCCGTCCCGAGGCATCTTTAGGAAACCGGCGGTCATGCTGTGCTCCCTCCTCACCTCCCTCTTCCTCCTGCACTGCCTCACCGAGCGCTGCAGCACCACCATGCCCTCCCCGCTGAAATCCTCCAGCCGGCTTGTGGGGGTTTTCGCCGCCGACCTGGAAGACTTGAGGTCGCCGAGGAGGAAGAGACTAGTGTACAAATGGACCTCCGGCTCGGACGGGATGAGCTACGCGGCCGGCAGGCGCTACATGCGGGTCAGCGGGGATGAGGACGCGGGTCAGGTTGTGGAGCAGGACGGAGCCCCGGAGCCGGACAGCGCGCCGCCGGAGGACTCTCTCCTCCTGCCGCCTCTGGATATAGTCCCCTCCAGGAAAGTGTCGCCGAGGTTTGCAGGTAAACTCAGCCCGCTGGGGGAGGGAACGAAGAAGCTACCCCAAGCTCTCATCATCGGAGTGAAGAAAGGAGGCACCCGGGCTCTGCTGGAGTTTCTCCGGGTTCACCCCGACATCAGAGCCGTGGGAGCGGAGCCGCACTTCTTCGACCGCAACTATGACAATGGACTGGAGTGGTACAGGTGAATATTTCCTAAATTATGTGTGGATGGTCCAAGTTAGTTTACTCACCTTTTATTTGCGCATTAGTATTAGACAGACCTAAATTACAAGCTGCTGTAAACTTCATAGTAACTTCTATAAAACGCATGAAAAGTTTTTTTTGTTTGTTTGTTTTTTTGTGTTGTTTTGTGTTGTTTGTTTTTTAGGTATAAAAGTATAAATTAATGTTCCTTTGAAATTCTAATTGATTTTTATTGATAATGGAGGTTGTCTGGAGTGTGATCATCCGATAAGAGGGGGCATGTTTTTATTAAGCAACACATGCTGATAATAACAGTCAAATAATGTATTTTTATTTAATCGTGCACATCTAGTAATGCAGCTCTATCTTAACAAGAGTAATAGTGCCTGTTCGACTAGAAATGTGGGCAGCCTGTTGATTTATTACGCTACATTAGATCTATTTTCATAAGATGTTATCTGGTTGCTTATTTTGTTGGAGGTTTTTGGGGTTGTTTACTTTGAAGCTGAAACTACTTGGGCTGTTTCATGTATGTTCACTGCCTCGCTGGAAACATGGTTTGAGTTTCCACCAATTTTCCCACCAAGTTTCGACCAATTTAGATAATCCAGCTCCTCTGTGGTCTGTGTAACACAAGTTAAATAGGCCTAGTCGTCATTTAAAACGAGCTGCAGTCACCATTTCCTCGGGGTTGGAGCCTGATCTGATGCCTCACACCAGGCCTACTTCTGTAAAAAAAAAAAAAAAAACTTACTAAAAAAGTTTCAGTGAAATTTCCCCCCAGCGTTTTTGATTTATTGTATTTATTACACATGAAGTGCATATAGGTCTTCGAGAATTACGCCACTTGTCCAACAATAATAAAAATGTAATAGACTTGTTCATTTTCTGCAGAACTTTTTTTGTCCGAGATTTTTGTTTTATTAGAAATTCCAAATTATTGCATTTCCTCTTATTAATCATCTGATTTACTGCATTTTCCATATCCTTAACGCACGTAGCCTAATCCACTGAACCAAAGCCATTATTTAATCAGCTTCCTAAAGTTACCCTGTAATTAATTAAATCCTTACTATAATGTACAACTTTTCTCACAACTTTATGCTCCACTTACATTTCATCACATTTCTCTGGCAATTATCTACATTTCTATTAAGTGTTATTAGAGTTTCTAATCTAAAGAGTAAAACAAAGAAAGTTCACCATAATTAATAACTTGGCAAGACTTAATAAAAGTTATTGGAAATTACAGGAGTTTTGAAAGATGTTTGATTTAATAAGTTGGACATTTTTCCAATAATATGTAGGGGGTTTAAAGGCCTTTAAACAAGTAGGATTTTTACTACTACTCTACTACTTTGAAATAATAATTTAGTAATTAAAATTATTTTGGCTTTCTGGATTCATTCTGACTTTTTAATTCTTAAAGACATGTGATTTTGATGGAAAAATGGGTGGAAAGTCAAGTAAATTAGTGCTAAACTGAATTTGCTGTTACAGAATCAGGGTCAGTCCTGCCTGAGCAAAAAAATGAATAAATGAATGAATAAAAATGACACTTTGGAGAAACTCTGATGGTGCAAAAACATACATTTACTCTCCCCGAAAGTCTTTATCTCCTTAAGGAGGAGCTAACCTTTTATATCTCGCCTTCTCCTTGCTCAAGTCGGATTTGTGATTGATTTCATCTGTCACTGCGAGGGTGTGTGTGTGTGCGCAAGTGTGTGTTAGCGAGTGTGTGTTCACATTTCCACAGGCCTATGGGGAATAATGGCTCTCCCTCTCACTGGTTCTCTGTCTAATGGGGCATTGCCGACATTGCAGCTCTGTTATTAAGAAGGATTAGGGCTATAATGAAAGGTTACCTGAGTGTCTCAGGAGGTATAATTCACCTTTTGATTGAGTTAACACTACACACAGTACCCTCTAAAAGCCTGGAGACAAAACTTTTACTCTTGCCCACTGACAACTCCCTCCAGCCGCCTTGCTCCCCCTCCCTCTCACCAAAAACCCCCGCTCTCTCCCATCTCCCACTCACACACCTCCCTCTTTGTGCCTCTCTGAGAGTGAACATTCTCTTTTCACCATCACTCTTTCACACCCTTCTGTTTACCTATTCATCCATTGTGGGGTTTTATATCCATGAGGGTCCCATCTATCCTGAGGAGTTGCCAAGATTCCCTGGAATTTGGACCATGCCTCCAAGGACAGCCCTTAGTGCCGGTTACCCTTAATGCTGTCCATTTAAACAAAAAAAAAAAGAAGAAGAAGAAGAAGAAGGACCCTTGAATTGAAAAGAGGAATAAATAACTGTTACAACAGTGCGGCCCGCTCTGCAGGAGTGCATCTGTTCTGTGGGGGAACACTCTTGTCAGCTCCCTTCGACAACATCCGAGAGGGTTCCCGTTGATAGCCTTTGTGCGTGTGTGTGGAAGCTTTTGATCGACTCGCATTCATTTAAACTTGTTTGCTTTGAGGTCAAGGATGTGTTTTTGTTAGTGTAAGTGCCCCTCGAAACCAGGAAATAACTCCCGTCGCCCCGGCAAAAACTTCGCTGTTCCCCATGCAGCGAAGCCGCCGAAAACTGGGTGTCAGCAGCACTTTGTCTTCTTTTTAAACGCGCGGATGACCCAAAGTTTTAAAGCCGCTGGGTGTTTCAAAACTCATCGGGCCTCCGCGACAGCTTGAAAAACATTGCAGCAGTGGTTAATCAAAAAACACACAAACAAACAAACAAACAAACAAACTGTGAAGCAGCTCCACATTAGGACACCACATTGCACATACTCAATTAATATTCTGTTTTCTGTTTAATGACTGACTAATTTAGATCTGTTTTGGGAAGGGAAAAAAACTCTGTTGGTGGTTGTATGAATCAAGGCCAGATTTTCTGTGACTAATCACCGCATCTAATTTGCTGGAATTATGTGATTCTTTTCATTAGCAACTGTGAATAGTTAAAACATAGAGGCATCCATCTCAGGGGGATTCGGGCTCTTTGTTTATTGTGAAGGCTGATATGTGTCCTCGGTATGAATCACTTGGGCCGGTCCCCTATGGGAATGCGTGGAACATAGTTTAACACCTCAACATCGCCGGGCCGCTCGCAGTTTTCCCAGAATTGTACTCGTTTCGCTTTTTTTTTATGGGAATTTCCATCGACGTACCTAAACGTGGGCTGCACCCTCGCAACTATGATGCAAAAAAATATGTAATTTATGGAGAAAGTTCACCGTTTCTATTTTGACAACACAGCTGTCTTTGTCAGGGTCTGAGCTGCTGAAACGCTGGTAACTTTTAACTTTCTGAATAAATGTCCTGGATGCACGGGTGTGTAACCACCTTTTTTTTTTTTCTTCTCTTTTTTTCTTTTATGCAATTTTGTTTTCCGACAGCCTGCAAGCCTGCAATCTTGGTGTGTGTTCCCTTCTAACTTCTAGGTTTTCAAGCGCTGCCAATAGTTGTGTTGAATTCAGCCCCATCCATGCTCATTTATTCAGATGGTGGTAAACGCTGTATTTCTTTCATTCTTTTCTTTTTTCTTTTTTCTTCTTCTTCTTCTTTTTTTTTTTTTTTCAAGGGTTGCGTGTAGCTTTCTGGGTGTTCCCAGCCACTATATCCAGCATGTTGACCTTACTCTGACCAAAGTGAAATGTAATCAACTTGAGGCTTTTGCTAATGTGTTTCAAACAAAAACGCCCGTATTTTTAGCTCGCCGAATAAAACGTCTTTCTCTGTTTTCATGCGCTTTTGTCCAGAAGCATATTTTATATCTGCCCAAGTCGTGTACTTTGGGTAATTTCGGGGCCTATTGTTAAACAGTAAACCAACACCAGGCCCAATTGCCCAGTCCAGTCCGTGTTACATTTCACCGTGCATTTCTCTATGGTGTAGCCAGATAATCACACACAACCTGTCAGGCTTTTGTTGTGGAAATGAGCACTCGGAGTGAACATAAGAGGTCAAGCACAAACACTGTGAAGTAAGAGAGAGGTCCCTGCTCTGAGTAGTCAGTATTATGTTTGTGGCCTGCTAGGGTTACTTCTAGCCCGGCTTTCACCTGTCTAGACCGGGGGGGAGAACCTGTTTGATGTCGGCAGACTGGTTGGATTAAGCCTCAGCAGAACCCCTAATAGGTTAATTACCCTTCATAAAAACATGTGTGACCTCTAAAAGAGTGGGGCACTTTGCTGCAGTGGCCACCACCCACATGCATATATAGATACACACACGGCCGCACGCGTGTACACATTATTTCTAACTCATGCACACACATACACATGCGTCCAACTTTCCATGTTAGCCTTGTATTCCCCTCAGCTCAGACAGGCCCAACGCATTACAGGACCCTATAAAGTAAACTAATACCCACAGTATAAATGGATACATGGCAGCTTATGTGTCAGCAAAATCCTTTGTGTAGGGTTGATCAAAGTTACATTTGAATTTGTTCCTGCGCCTTTTATTGGAGGCTATACTTATCTGAGAGGCACAGTATTCGGCTGAGAGTGTATCCACTTGCTACAGCGGCTATTTTAATGTGTTTTCTAAGGTAGCCTATAGGCAATACATGAAACCGTGAGAAAGGAAGGAAAAAAAAAAAAGGTGTACTCAATAAGAAAAACTGAAAAATTGTATTAAATTAAGGGTTTCCCTGCTCATGAAACAGGCTTTATTTGAAGGGAAGCTCTGTAATGGCAGTAAAAAGTGGTCTTAATAATAAAAGCAGTGACCCAGTGGGGACTCGCACAGAAAGCAGTCGTGTTTCTGCAGCCTGATCTATGTTTCTGGACTGCAGGGGCCTGTGGCGAGAGACCTTCAGATGTGGATATTCAGAGTACAAATCAAACTATGGCATTTCTTTTTTTTTTTTTCAAACTCAAATGCCATACAAAATCCAGATGTAAGCTGTGTGGAATATTATTACGCGCCTTGTTCATGTTTGAATTCCATGAATGCCAATTTTCTGTTTTTTGATTAGCATTCTTTCCTACACCAGTCCAGCCAAACGGGTTTGTTGACATGAATCCATTTTCGAAAAGTTGGTCAAAGAAAATATGCTCACACATTCGTCAAATGCTGCGGGTGAAAAGCTGTTGAGTTCCCAGCGTTTTGCAGTGAGACCCACATCCAAGTTGTTCATATGTTGGCTGTGTTTAGAGAAGGTGTCAATTAAATGGGTGGCAGCGTTTAAACTCTGGCCCCTGTTGGTTGCTGTCTGACATGTCACTTGTCATACGGGCTGTGGAGAGGTTTGCAGGACGGGTGGAAAGCCTGACATCACTAAATGGAAGAGTTTGGATGTTATTAGTGGAGAAAACACGACAGGCTGCTTCACTTGCTTTTCTTTGAGAAGTTACCTATGAAATAGCGAGTAGAAGTAGCAGCTTTAGTCACTTGATTCGATGTTTAATGCACCTCTAAGGCCGTATTACGTGACAGATTCAGAAAATCGGTGTAAAACTTTATGTGCATGAGCTCGATCACTCCCCTAAAGAAAACCACTGTGAAGCAGAGAGACTGTTATCTCTGCGCTGGAGAGGTTGGTGCTGTGACCCTCACTATCATGGCTGTCTACATGTTCACTGAGTGCCTGCAGCAGGTTGTCATGCAAAGCCCACACACCAGCTGGAGTACAATGAGACCCCTGTATGTGTGTGTGTGTGTGTGTGTGTGCGTGTTTGTGTGTGTGTGTGCGTATGTCCATATTTGTTTGTGTAAGTATGCAAGCTGTAAGCACCTCCGGTGTACTTTTGGCACTTGTTGCTGCCCTTGGCTCTAACCTGAGTGGGAACTGTTATGACATGTTACTCAGAGGTTTAAATAGAGCGATTGCATTGAAAATAGTTCAGTCCTCACCTCTCAGTGCCTTCGTACCACCTCACACACCAAAATGCCCCGCTCCTGCCTTCCTGTGTTTATATAAGCTGATCAACCACCAACAAGAAGAATATCTTAACGTTTACCTGTAGTGTACTGTGTGTGTATGTGTGTGTGTGTGTTTGCTTGTATGTACAAACACATATGTGATCGTTTCAGTTTTTTCAATAAAAATGGATATTATGATGCAAAAATGACCATTGCTACCAAAATTATGTCATATTGCAATCACAATATCTGTCTATGTAATTGCACTATAATTTCTCTTTTTTTTCTGAATCGTTCAATCCAGCCCAGAGGCTTAGAAACGAGCCATCTGATCATTTCCCCGTGGCACAGGAGAGATTTTTAATGTAGACTTAACACAGTTCCCATAATTGGGTACCTTGTTTGATTTATCAAATTTTGATGCTGCATCGGAGAATACTAAAGAGTAATGAAACTACACAGTAATGAAACACACGTGCAGACGGGGACCAGCCTCACATTTCAGGCTTTGTGGATTTTTTGAGGGGGGGGGCACAACCAGATCTGCC
>OMLB01024963.1:4064-19816 GCA_900302555.1 Myripristis jacobus
TTTTTTTTTTTTTTTTTTGGACTCTGCCTCCTCTCTCCACCTATTGTGTGCTTTTTATAGCGCTCAGAGATTGACATATGATCACAATGAAGACAGAATTCAGACAACACAACCTCAAAAATACAAGGTGTAACGGAAGGATTAGGGATCATAAATTAATTATCAGTTAATCAGTTAATTTTTTTCATGATTCATTTTGATTAATCATTTCATCCATGAAATTTAAAGAGAAATGCCCATCACCTTAGCCAAGCCCAAATGAGCTCTTTAAATTGCTTCCTTAGTTTGAATAGCAGCAATTAAACCCAGTTCAGTAGTATTAAACATCTCATAATGATCTAAAAAAAAAAGCAAATCTTTGCATTTGAGAAGCTGTAACCAGCAAATGTTTTGTATTTACACTTAATGAATGACTAAAATTATGACTCATTTTTCAAAATTGATTAATTTTCTGCTAACTGAATTACCAACCGATTTATCAACCAATAGTTTCAGCACAAGGAGGCATGGGACTGGACTGATCAGTATCAGAGCTGAGTAAGCAGATGCAGATGGTATTTTGATACCAGCTGTCAATGGAGCCTTAATGAAAACAGAATATGTACTTTGCTTTATCTGCAGGTTCCCAGGCACTCATGAAGCACTGTTTTTTTTTTTTTTCTTTCTTTAATCTCCTTAGGTGCGGCCTGCAACAAAGTCCCTGGCTTTTCCCAGTTCCACTACATGGTGTCAGACTCCAAGTCAAACATACCACTCCTGAAATCTGTTGACTGCTTTTAAATAATTCAGCGGTATTGATTATGTTGACTCATACTATCCTGTGCCTGAATTATGTCTTTTTAATGCATTTTTTTAATGTATACTACATTGCTCTTAATTCATGAATAAATTTTAATGATCCCGTCACGTGAACTGTGTTTTGTCATTGCTCTCACTGACTTGAGTCAGTCCTTTATTAATTACAAATTTCTCTCATGATAACACTAGAACATGGAGATAGCTTAATTAAAAGACACAAAACAGACATGATAACACTAATACTAATAATACAATTATTAATTCAAATGCACACTTGGAGATTGCAAATAGGGCTGGGTAATAATTCAGTATTATCATTCTCCAGTAGAATCATGTGGCACACATTGCTGCTGTTTCAATTGATGAAAACGGGGCAATTTTTAAGTCAAAAACTGGCACAAAAAAAGGCATGAAATTTTTATGGAATAATATCTGCAAAGTTTGAAGTTTTGTTTGACATCACACATATCATTACCGTTTGGTTCAATGGGATTGGGAACATTAATTTGATCATTTCATGTGATTTTGGTTACAAGAGCCATACTCTGATGTTCTGATATTGAAAAAAAAAATCTTTATCAATATTGTGACAGATTTCAATGCTACTGACCATCCCTATTTGCAAACTGCTCAGGTTTCTGAACAATAGACATTTGAGCATGTAGGCGTTAGGGTTTCACTTTTAAATAATGCATTCCCAAGACAAAGTGTTAGCAGCCAGGAAGGATGGCCACCCCTGGCCCGTTGTCTGCCCACTGGAAGAAGTCACACTGTTTACCCTTTTTAAAGCTGCAGACGTAAAAATTCCGACCATTGTTGGCTCCTAGTTTGAGAACCGTCCTCATTAGACAGCGTTTCCCATGGTGACACTGAGGGAAGTGCAAATCAGCCCACTGCCAGCAGGAAAAAAAAAAAAAAAAAAAGTTTCACCAACACAGTTAACTTTTACATTACTTAATTAAATTTTGGTGCATGTATATTAAGATATATGTCAATAAGATGAAATGTTTCAACCCTAGAAGTAGTTTTGAAGTGTTAATTTACAGTTAATTATTTTTCAGACCACATAATTCCACAGAGATGTTGTGTAGCTTTTCATTTTCACCTCAAAGAAGTTACACTTGCTCTCTTTGGGGAGTGAGCAGACGTAGAACTGCCGTCCCTTATTTTCCCCCTCCTTGTGGACCACTTTGAGGACAGCTGGACGGCCATGCGACACACAGCTGGGACCCGGAGAAACGGAGGAACCGCCATTCTTCACTTTGATTTGGTGTGTACTGACAGAACTAAAGAAACAGTCTTATTAGTTCGAAATAAACTGAAAGTGAAACACAGGAATGACTGTCACATCAACTCTTATTAGCAAGCAAACAGCCTTTCCTCAACCGTATGGGAAGATATGTGTTGGGTAATAATGATTGTATGTGGATGGTTTCCTACCATGGCTATTCATCAATCTGAACTTTTCTAACAATGGCGCATTAAAAATTCCACGACCAGATGCTTTTTCATCCCACTTATCTCCCTGAAGTTGCAAAAAGTTCTCTTATTATAAACTTTTATTCATGAATAGCCAAGCGAGGGATCCACTCACCCTGAGTTGGGGGTTCCATTTTGAGCATTGTTACTGCAAAAGGGGCTGTGATCAATTCTCATTTTCTTGGATGGGTGACTGTAGGAGGCCAGTGATTCCCCATTGGAGAGCTCGGCACTTTGCTTCTGCCAGCCACCAGAGGCATAATTGGGGCTTGTTGTCCCTTGGCAGACACTGTATTTATATAAACCTCTCTCTGACGCCAAGGAATTCAAATGACTGCCGGCTGGGGAGAGTGGGGAGTTTACAGGCTTTGGCTTCTTGCTCAAGTCAGAGAAAACAAGGGTGGCAGTCCCGAATGCAGACCTCCAGTTGACTTTGAGCTCCTCTTGTGGCTTGCTGAAAGCATTGCAGGGATATTTAATCAAATCTGTGGTGAAGGGTGACGCTTCAGTCCTAATGCTGTCTTGGTGGGCTGTGGAGAGGGAGTCACAATGAGACATTCAATTTCATTTACAGCAGCTTTATTCTGATGCATTGGCTAGTCTCACAAAGGGCAGGTTGTAGGCGCTTAAATGTTTAGCTTGCCATAAAATTCACCAATAAGCTGCAGACTGCTGTGCTGTGTAGTCAAATAAAATGTGCCACACAAACTGATGACGCCTGCATGCAAAATTCTGTGAAATGTCTGTCCATATTAAACAACTTTGAAAGTTAGGAAACGTTGAACTGCAATGCCCTACATCAGTCACACTAAGTGGGAGGATGTGAATGAGTGATGTTCCTCTCTCCCTCAACAGCTACCATTGATGTGCCCTTGAGCAAAACACTTAACCCCCAGCTGCTCCAGTGGAGCCACTCAGTGGTCAGCGGTAGATGGATGTGGTTGTACTGTGCAGCTCCCAGGTGTGAGGCGGTATAAATGTGAAGCAGGATGTTAACGAAAAAGAGCAAGCACACTCAGCTGACTTTCAGTGGAATAAAGCCTTAAAAGAAATAAACATTACTGCCCATTTACAGGTTAATTAAGTTGGCATCCAGCCAGGCACGTCTGGGGTGTTTAGAAGAACTCTGAAGTGTATACTCCTGTGGTTTCTTTAGGCAGGTGAGGACAAATTGCCATCCGATTTCTGGTGTTACCTAATAACAGCAGCAAGATGCCTGAAAATACTCATTTCTTAGAGAGTGACAATGAGATTCATTACATTGTGAGAATGTAACCTGAACCAACTACAGGAAATGACCCAAAAACAAAAAAAGATTTATGGGTATAAAGAGACACGTTGATATTCAATAGCCAGCAGTAATTCATACTTTGAAATAAACCGAGGGCAAACCTCAGCCTTTACTGATGCTTACTCGGCTTTTCATTCAGCTTTTGTTTACAACCCCCAGGTCACTTGTAATTGGGCGGTGTGAACCTACACAAACCAATCACATAAATGCAAAGTAAACTTTCCCACTCTCGTTTGGATTTAAAGAAAAATTGTAGGTGTCGTTGCACCTTCCATTTCCAATATAAGAACAATTCCAGCATAATGCATACCGCGGAAATCAGAGGTAAAACAACCGACAAACATAGAGAGAAAGAGATTGAGACACAGACACAACAGAGAGGTCAGAGTGCCAGTCTGCGGAGGGGTTTGGTGCCTTGCTCAGCAGCACCTCAACAACAACTGTCACTGTGAATGCATCACTCATCCAACCAGCAAAGTTGCAGCTTCTATCTTGTATCTGTAACCTAAGGGCAAACTGCTGCCCCATTAAATCCAGCGACTGTGA
The DNA here is from genome assembly GCA_900302555.1 of Myripristis jacobus. NCBI lineage: Eukaryota > Metazoa > Chordata > Actinopteri > Holocentriformes > Holocentridae > Myripristis > Myripristis jacobus. Next base: position 8,179 of record OMLB01024963.1, read on the forward strand.
AGGCAGAGCATTTCACTTACCCTCAGGTCTTGGAGTGAGACAGGCATCGCAGGCTTTTGCTGCCGGCTGGTTGATGAGCGTGCAGAGCTGACAGGCCCACTCCTCTTCCTCCCTCTTAGCCACGTGATGATTGGTTCCCTCCTTGCAAGCCCAGCCAATCAGACTGTTCCTGACTGGGAGCTTGCTGAATGTAAAAGGATGACAGCACTGATTCTCGAGGTCATAATAAACATTTGTCTCCAAAACAGGCAAGGAGGTCATGGAAGTGTAACTGAGCACCACTGATTATCTGAAATGTCTTTATGTGATAGAGGAGCCACATGCATAGCAGCAGGAATACCATTTTACCATATGAAAACAAAATTCAAGCTCCTCTGAATTTTGTTTACAGAAGTTTGGATGTTGTACCTTGAAGTGCAAAGACGACTTACTTATTCTACATATCATTATGCTTTTGGGAAAGAGAAGACTCACCCATACAAGGCAAAAGGAGTTCAATTTACATTACATTTATATTTTGGGCATTGAGCTGAGGCTCTTTACCTGTTTAGAGTGCAAAAATAAACTTAAAGTCTTAGATTACCAACATTCCCTAGAAACTAGTCAGGAACTGCAAGTGAAAAACTGACAAAGCATAACAAATATTCCTGTGACTATGATAGAAAACATCAGTGTGAAGAAATAGGAGATGATTTTTAAGCAAGTATTTTCTCTTTAAGTAGAGGATAAAGATACGGGAGAAGGCAATGTGATTCACACAGCTGCTCCAAGCATACATGTTAGCATTCTGACATGAAGCTCGACTATGTCTGACAAGGAAGCAAAGCTGAAAGGCCAACAGTCATGGAGGAGGAGAGTGGCATCGGTTCTCAGGAAACTTTTCTCACAGATTGCTTTATCAGCTGTGTAGCGTGTTGTAAGGGCTTTACGCTCTAACCCCTTGCAAAGCTTTGCTCAAACACAACCCAGGAGGCACTGAGCCCGTGCCCTATCTGGCAAACACAGCCTTATATGCGCATTATTTCCCCCCATAACACTTCCCACTCCCTGCCAAAGCCATCTGCCCACAGAGCTGGCCTGTCTAATTTTGAACTGATTGTTTGAAAGGTTTTAGAAGTTTCTGCAAACTGAGTTTTGAAAAATGACTGCTATCGCTACAGCATCAATTTTTTGGTACTAGCATTATTTTGAAGCACCACTGTGTTAACAAATCTCACCAAAAAGCTGCAAAATGCTGTAGCATTTTTTTCTTTTTTCGAGTCACTGGTGAATTTAAATTGAGAAAAATCAATTAATCATAAACTGACTCTGTTTAATAAAGTAAAAGCTGTGCATGAATGTCAGACAGAAAATGAATAACTCTGCTGAATAGTGATGTGTGTTCATTTAGCCAACACAAGATACTGCAAATGGTATCGGTTTAGGCTCATATCGTGTGCTAAGCACTGGAATTGTTACTGTTATCAAACAGTTCCCAGTGATACTCTGACTAATGAAGCAAAACAGTATCTTTTCAGTCTCAGCACGAGGTCCATTAGGGTCTATACCTGATGTCAACTTCACCGGGGTCTTCACTTTGACAGCGGCTGCAGAAGTAAGTCATCCTGCCATTGTCTCCAAGACGACAGACGGTGATGGGGGCAGAGCACTGGCCACACTGGGCTCGCTTGTAGACTTTGTAATGTTTGTAGAGAGCAGAGCCGGATTTACGACACTGATGGAGAAGAAACGTGGGGACAAGAGTGAATAGAAAGATCAGGATGAAGAGAACAGACAAGCAAACTTTATCCTTACCTAACCAGTATTTTCTTAGGTACCTACTTGTCTATTATACAAGAGAAATATTTGTTATATCCACAGTCTATGTACTACGGCTTTGAGTTTTGCTTCTTATTGCTTGCTTTTATTGTTGGCAGTCTAGCAATTTAAATTTATTCGACTGTTAGAGGTAAATCTGAAGGAGCATGTTGTTAATGTAAATGTGTTGTATTTATCTTTATGCGCCCATGCAGGTCATTAAAGATTAAAATGTAACGGTTTAGGACATATAGTCTCTGTTGCTGGTTATGTACAAATACCCAACCTTATAAAACAGAAGAGTGAAGTCACGTGTCATCTTCACCAAGTGGTGGATCTGCCCGTCTGTCAGCTGGCGAACCTGAGAATGACGCAGCACGGTTTCTTACAGCTCATATCCACGGTAAGTAAACCTTATTTGTATAGCCCTTATTTTATTTTATTTTTTTTCCAAAACAGAGTTAAAGTGCTTTACAGTCAGCAAATCAATAGTACAAGCACATAAACAACAGAAATGCCAGACATAAATTTAAGTGGGGATTAAAAAGTAATGCAGTAGAAAAACAGAACAGAAAAAAAAAATATATAAAAGCCATTCCAAAGCCCAGAGAGCAGAGGCCTGGCTCTGGCTCAGAGAGGGTGAAAGGATCTGAGCCATGTAAACACACACCATTTGTAGCTCCTCATGGTGATCCTCACATAACCTGCTGTGACACTGAGGGTCGATCATGGAAGAAAAGCTTGTAAAATTCAGCGGTCCCCAAAGAAGGGGTGGGCAAAAATCTTAGTGCTGTGGTTTCATATTCCTTAATGTGTTGCGGTCCTCCGCTCTGTCTAAAGTATTCCTGCTGCAAGGGGAGTGTCTCTCACTAGTAGTGCAAGAGCTTCTCTGCTGCAATTTATATTGCAGACATACTGTTAAAAAGCCCCTAACAGTATGATATTTTGATACTTTACATGTTTTCCTTTTCTTGCATCTTGCAAGTAAAACATGTTTTCATTTGGAAAAGCATTTTGTTTTGTACACATATTTTTCATTTGCAGTTTTATATGATAAACTGCTGTCTAAAAATATGAAATGAATTAAATGAAAAGATTATGAGGAAATATTTTAGTTAACATTTTGGAGGACTCGCACTTAGAGTCTAACAAGCTGTTTTGAAGACATTCATTCATTATGAATGAGACACTGGCTGGTGATTGGCCTGTATATTTGGTGGCCCTCCTGTCCTATCTTCTCCATACTGGGTGTGCTCCATTTGGACATGTCAGCTTAATGTAGATGGCACCTGCACTACTGGCTATTAGGTGACCTGCATGACTGTATCTGTAGCAAACAATAAAATGAAACCTTTTTGGTTTTTCATCGAACCCATACTTAAATTTCATCGTGCTTCTGCAAGCATTGTGACAGCAATCCAATGGCAGTTTCAGCATGATTTAGCTATGATATGTGTGGATGACATTTCCAGTCTCCTTTGTTGGCCATCCTTTAGCACGTGGTGTTTGTTTGTGTTTGGCATGCCTCTTCTGCTGTAAGGTCGGCAAATGGGGCAGGGATTCAACCAGAGTGGAAACCAAGCCCGTACGGCACTAACTGGCACTGTACCAGTCAGGTTTTGGAGCGCACTCAATGGCTGCTGCCCCACAGGGCCTGGGCTGCCCTGACAAAACCTAGCACACTGTCGGGAGAAAACATACCGCTCAACAAATCACAGCAAATCCCAGCAAAACATTTTCAGATTGTCCCTGCTGAAGCGTGGGCAGGCTGATGCACATTTAAGATTAGAAATGATTGGATGATATTTGATGAGGCCAATTCTGCTTTGCTTGTTTTTCTGGTGACATTATTTCCCAGAGGGAGCCTGGTGAAATAATATATCACTACCATCTTTTCACATTTCAATAACATCCCAGAATGCAACATCAATGCTAGAATCTGTTCTCCGTAACACCCCCTTTTTACCATTTCTAAACTGTATTACAATTAGAAAATATTCAAATGATGTCATAATAAAATATGATCATAAATTAGAAGGGAAAATTAATCTCAAAGAATACAAATATTTGTAAAAAAAAAAAAAAAATAGCATTGACTGATGCTCTGCATTAGTGCAAACTGCACTCAGAGGAAGGTCGGTTTCTGCCGCAATGTGCTTACTTGTATGTGTTTTCCTTCCATTGTACTGAAATGCCTCAGTCGTAAAAAAAAAAGTCTAACTTTTTGAAGAGGAGGGGGTGCTTTAAATGTTCTCTCTTTTTTTCTATTTTGCTCTCCTGCTGAACACAATCCATCATCTTTGCCGTACCTTCACGGCTGGGTGGAGGCCGGAGTCAAACAGGGCTTCGTTTTTAATGATGTTGCCGACTCCCGGCAGGACGGCCTGGTCGAGGAGAACGTCACAGAGCATCCTGCCACTTTGCCTCCTCACCGCATCCTCGGCCCGGGAGAAGCTGAACTTAGAGGAGCACACATCCAGACTCTCCATAGCCTTCACCCTCTGCTCACAGTCCTCTGTCATCCTGCAAGCAAACATTTTTCAAGCACTGGAAGAAAGTAGTAAACATATGGCTGCTCTTTCTGCAAGGTGTTACCAGGTCAGCCACAGTGTTTGAGAAGACGCATATTTCTGTTAAAAAAAAAAAAAGAAAGAAAGAAAGAAAAAATACACTCCATTATGGTTTTTCCCTGTTTTACGATGCCGGCCAGCACAGGTGAAATGTCTTCAGCCAGTAAAATAAATATCTGTCTGGTCACCTGGGAATACATCAGGACAAATGTCGAGCAAAAATGCTGCCTTTTTTGTGCAACAATAGCCACTGCTTTCAGACACAAACTAATGTAGGACATACTCACTGAATGAGACTCATCCCCCAAGGTGAATTTGTGTCATTTCAATCTATCTAGGCTATGCCAGTGTCCCCATTACCTTATTTCCACAGTGCTGTCGAAGAAGCAGACAATGTCGTTAGTCAGGTGGATTTCCAGCACCGGGACTGAACCTTTCCTGTCCTTCCTCTCAGCAGGGTTTATACGCATTGATCCATTCATACCAAAGTGGACTCTAAAGCATGAAAGAAAGACAAGAAAGCATCCATTAATTAAAAATACTTTCTAATAACTGGCAACAAAGTAGCAGAGGGCTGGTCTGCTGGTTGGAAAGAGGTCCAACCAATGTTCCCTTGATGTATTTTTTTTTTTTTTTTCAAGCTGAAACCAGCCCCAAGTTCCCTCAGTCCCATATTACATCAACATAAAAAGAACTATTTCCATACCTCTGTTATGTTTATGGTTAGTAAATAATATCTGAAATGACGCTAATGGTCAAGCTGCTTGCAAAGATATCCTCTTATTCAAATACCCTTTTTATTATCAAAACAAAACATTAAGCAAGTTGGCATTAGCATCGGCATGAACAACATTAGCATAACATTAAACATTAGGAAGGGAGCGTGTACGCTGAATAAAAATGAAATGTTTTTTTGAAAATGATGTAGAAAAAAAAAAACATTAGGGGAACAAAGGGCCTTGAGAGCATAACTAAGAGAAAAGTCACAGGCCTCATCCCAACAATATCTAATGTGTGTCAGTCAGTACAGTGAACCGTTGTAACTAAATACCCATGAAATACCCAAAAAGTTAACTTTGACATGAAGCCAGTTAGCCTGAACACACACAGCTCTAACTACAGACACGTGTAAAATTGTTGTGAGAGGTTTCTAGGCTAACCAGTGACCAGGATGGTATTAACTGCGCTACTTACTCTCTAAGACATGAACAGCAGCTGGGTGTTACTAACTCACCTCAAAGCTCTTGCACCAAAATACATGAAGAGCTCCTTCCCCAGAGTATCAACACCACTGTACCGGCATCCATGGAAAATACGGAAAGCATTTCTCTCCTCCGTGTTATTTCTCTGTGGTGCAGATATACCTTGGTTATCATGCAGCAGAGAGTCAGGTAACACTTCACAATAAGGGAACAAATCATATGTTTAAGTAATGTTTAACTAATGCATAACTCATGATATTTTAATGCATCAATCAGTGTAGATGTATCATGAACTACTAAATGACCAAGTCACCATGAGTTTATGTGATTAGTTCATACTAAATTAGACCATCAGTTAATTCACATTTAATCCATACATTGCCACCAAAATAGCTTGATTCCTATGAGTTTATTTCAGGACTGTGCATTTGCTCAGCCTCGCTGAGAAGAAAGGAAAAAAAAAAAAGCTTCATATTTGTATGCCCAATAGCATTTTTGACACATTTACAACACACTGGGTGGACACATGATTTGATTTTGTATTTTAAATTGAATGTATGTTGTTGAAAGATGCACTAAAACTAAAATCATACAGGCTTAGCGGGCACCAAATGAAAAATTAAGGGGGAATGATCAGACATTTTGAAGCTAAACAGAAGTGCCATAAACCAACACAATAAAATGTGTGAAAGACACATGAAGCGTGTCTGGTCATCATTATACTCATCACTTCACACATTTCATTTTTGACATGTGGCCCCCAGGTAAAATGACATCGTGATACTACTTAATAACTGGTTTGGTAGCTACAAAAACACTGACTTTAATTTAACTTTAGTAACACCAGGCTGCATCCTAACGTTAATGTTCAACAAATTCAGGCATTGAATTCACACAAATAAACATAACACCACTACTGCCCTTGCTTTTATAGAAAGGTTGGTAACATTAATTACTGCAGTAGGCTGTAGACCTACGGTATAAAGTTTATTAACTAGCTATTTTTAGGTGAAACTGTCTCAACTCACTGCGCCCGGTGCTGTCAGACTGCCTCTAATCTCCTTCAATGTTTGCCCTTTCTGGACTTTTGAGCGGATTTTCTCTCCGTTTAACGTGCACCCCGGACCTTCAACCATCTTAGGGATCCGCTAAAACAAATCCCTCGTCGATTAACTTGACTGTGGCTGTCGGTTTGTTAAAAAAAAGCGTCGTGGAAACTGTCTTTCTTTCGTGTGAAGGGTTACAAAACTGACATTCCCCGCCATACGATTCAAATGTGCGCAGGCGCGAAACGGTTTGTATCCGGAAATGGTGGTCCTGCGAGAGGGTGAGTTGAGGGTAACCCCACATTTGCGAAAAGCCTCGCGAGTGCTGTTAGAATTGAGGTTAAATTTAAGTTCAGGCAGTGCTGGATCAAGTGCGCATGTGCGAGAGTGTGCGAGAGTTTCGTAAATCTAGGGTTACCGTCTAGATACGACCTTTTGAAACTAGTTCATTAACCTACTTACAGTCTTCCTCTCATGTTCCTTCATGAAAACTGTGGTCCGAAAATGTTTAACTCAGTTATCACGTGTCTTAAAAATATAGTACATGTTAGCACAACATAAAAATAAATCAAGTCGAGCCACAGAACATGTTGAACTTGTTTAATATCTCTTTGCTATTCAATGCATCAAAGCAATTGATATAAAATACCACAACACAAAAGGCACAATTGCTACTAAATAGGCTGAAGTTGTAATATAGGCTACTATCAATAATACCAAACTAAATCATTTAGATTGGTGATTGGTTAGGTGCACCACACCTACTTTCATTCATTCATTCATTCATTCATTCACTTACTCATTAACTCATTTCCCAGTGTTCTTTATTGGGAAAAAATGCAGTAAAAAAATCATCAAACATCACAATAAAGCAGGAGATCAAAAGCCAGGAAAGTAACTGGAGCATCATTTACAGTGTTACCTGTCCAAGCTGAGCAGCCTCTCCCTAATCTCCTTAATCTGCACGACATCCATCAACTAACCCACTTCATATCCTTCATCAAATAAAATGACATCACCACTACATCCTGTGTAGCTTGAATATGAAACCCAACGCTGCGTTTCAAACTTATTTCTGGATACCAACGGCTCTCAGCTCTGTTGTTGTCATCGTTTGTGTGCAGGTCTGCCAAAATCTCTGATATCATCAAAGATCTGCTGGCACTCTGACTCATCCCTGCTCATCATCTTGCAGCCTCATTTTGAAGCTCACCTCAAACTGTTGTGCTACAGTTCCCTCTGCTGGAGGGTTTGTGCTCCTTACCAGTAAATAAATAAATAAATAAATACACTATATTGCCAAAAGTATTCACTCAGCTATCCAAATCACTTCCATGGCCGCAGGTGTATAAAATCAAGCACCCAGGCATGCATCTTCTTTTTTTTTTTTTTTTTTTTTTTTTTTTTTTTAATTTTATTTAACTTGAAAAGGCATTTTACATCAGTAAAAAAAGATGCAAACTCACATTTCTACAAAGTCCTTTTCCAGATTTTTGTATGTGGGCGTGGGTGCATGCTGGGGGATAGATAGAAGTCTGCAAGGGCCATAGTTTGTGTATCCCAGCTCAGTCCTCCTCCGTAGTCTTCTATATTAACTTTCCTGGGAGTCTGTTCTTATAAACTCCATTAAAATGCAGGTGTTAACACACTCCACACACACACACACAACCCCAGCTAGTTTCTCTCTTCTGCCCTAATGCATACATCTTTCTCACTTAAACAAATTTCTGCTTCCTCTGTCCCACCTTAATAAAGTTTCAACTATGTACATTTGAACGAGGGGAGCTTACATTTTCATCATTTCCATCATAAAAATGAAATAAAAATAAAATAAAATAAAAATAAAGAGGAGGAGACCTGAAACTTCGGTGAGGTCATACAAAGTGTGCTTGGAAAGGGGTTATAAATTCAATCCAGTTGTTCCAAATTTGGTAGAATTTATCTTTTTGAATTCTCAGAGAGTAGGTCAACTTTTCCATTTTGAAAATTTCCAGGATTATTCTGTGCCAATCCTACTAGTGTCGGTGGTTTTGGATCCAACCACTTCCTAGTAATAGATTTTTTACTTGCGGCCAATAGGGCCTGTAGCAGCTTTGTATCTCTCCTCAGTTCCAGGCACAAGACATGACCCAGATACGTATTTTAGTCTTGAACACTGTGTTTAATGTGTTGTGAATGCCACTCCAATACTGATTTAGTTTGGGGCAACCCCAGAATATATGAAAGTGATTTGCCTCCCTTGAGCCACACTGTCTCCAACACTGTGAGTTTGTATTCTTATATTTTTACTGGTGCAGAGTCCTGAAATATCTTATAATATTTTTCCAACAGTGTTCTCTCCAGTCCGTTGAATTAGTTGACGACCACTGGAAACTACTCCTCAGAGAGCCCAACTCCCGCTTCTTTTCCCCACTTTTCTTTAACATATGTCTTTAATGAGTGTTTTTATTTTTAGCATAAAACAACACATTGTACAATCTAGAGATGGCTTTGATTAAAGTTGAGCTATAAGCTGCTTTCAGAATTTTGTAAAACTCGGTTTCCGCCATTGATAAACCTGTAGTTTTGCATTCCTGATTGAAATAATCATGCATTTGGAGGAATAAAAAAAAAATCATTTTGTTGTAGGTCGTATTTGGCCTGCAGAGACTGAAAGCTTTGTGAAGTACCTTTATGTGTGAATGAGAAATAGGTTGTAAGACATTTTTTTGCCTCAAGGACTCAAATCTTTTATGTCCTCGATTAGGAAGGAATCCAGTATCAAAGGCGCGCCATCTAAAAAGTTTTAACATGTGGAATTTGCATAAGTTGATCACCTTCTGCCAAATTTTCAATGTGTGATTAATCCAGGGGTTATTTGTGTCTTCCAATTTGGTCGCAAGTACTCTATCTGCAATTGTGGCTTGTAGAGGAAAATTAGGAGTCAGTCCGAATTCTAATTCCTTCCATTTAGCACTATATTCCCTGTTACACCAGTACAATAAAGGGACTAGCTGTTAGACATAGAAGTAATTTGTTAGGCAAGGCAGTGTCATTCGTCCTCTCTCTTTTCCTAAGTGTAAGATGTTGAATCGGATTCTTGGTTTTATCCCCTGCCAAATGAATCGAGAGATCCATTTGTACCACTCCCTGAATTGGTTGTCACTCACTTCAACCGGTAGAGTTCCAAAAATGTATAATAGGCGGGGGAGGATGTTCATTTTGACTGCATGTATCCTCGAGTTTAAGTTTAGAAAGGGGATAAGATTCCATCTGTGCAAGTCTGATTTTATTTTTGAGGATAGAGATCCATAATTTACTTGTGACAATTCTGAGAGGTCTTTTGTCAAATTTATTCCTAGGTATTTTAATTAATTGGCTTCCCATCTGAGGTTATATTTGTCCTGTAAATTTCTTGAGGCAATAAAATTTAAGGTCATGACCTGTTTTTGATATGTTGATTTTATAGTCTGACAGCTTGGCAAAGTCATCTAGCAGCATCATTAACCCTAAATGATTTTTCCGGCTCCTCCAGGAATACCAAAACGTCGTCAGCAAACAGTGCCACCTTCTGTTCAGTCCCTGCCACGGTAATTCCTTTGACGGTCTCGCTTTGTCTTATTAATTGGCCTAGGGGTTCAATAAATAATGCAAAGAGGAGAGGGGAGATTGGACACCCCTGTCTTGTTCCCCTCTCCAAAACAAAAGAATCAGAGAGGTCACCATTAATCTTTATTCGGGCTGTGGGCTTTTCATATAGGGTCTGTATTATTCTGATAAATTTCTCTTGAAAGCCGTATTTACCCATCACTTTGTTCAAAAATACCCATCGAACTGAGTCAAAGGCTTTCTCGGCATCTAATCCCACTATCATTGATTTAGTTTTGACTTCGTTTGTCTGGTCTAGTATGCGTAAAGTTCTTCTTATGTTATCTAGTGTTTGTCTCTGTCAGATGAATCCCATTTGATCTAAATGAATGAGGTCAGTTAAGAGTTTGTCCAGTCAGCGAACCAGAATGGACGTAAACAATTTATAATCTAAATTAAGAACATTGATAGGTTGATAATTACCACATTCCTGTTTGTCTTTGTCCTCTATGGGAATAACTGAGATGGTTGCTTTCCTCCAGGAGGGTGGTATTTCTCCTTTCTGTAGGATCCAATTGAACATGTAAGTAGCAGTGGGGATAACTGTGGATTTAAGAACTTGTACCACTCTGTAGTAAAACTATCAGGGGCCTGGGGATCTTCTGGCCTTTAATTTAGAGATAGCCAAATTCAATTCTTTCACTGATATTGGTTGTACTAAATTTTTGTGAGGTTGAGAGTGCTGGTAAGTCTAGGGTATTTAAGAAGGTGTCGATTTGGGTTTCATTAGCGGCTTGGGGTTGAAAATATAATGTCCTATAAAATGTTTCAAACCTCTCTTGAATTTTTCCTAATTTATTCTCAATAACTTTTTTGGGGGGGGTTCTTTATTTTATAGATTGTGTTATCCGCTTGTTGTTTGCGTAGCTTATATGCTAGAAATTTTGCTGATTTACCTCCTACTTTGTAGTTCTTTTGTTTCAGAAAGGTATTTTTTTTCTGGGTTTCCTGTGTGTATATATCATCAATTTCACTCTAATTTTTTTACTTCTCTTTTCAAAGTCACATGTTCCAATTGACTCATATGTGTTTCTTGCAGAAAAGCTATCTGAGCTTTCTCTTTTTTCAACTTAGACAAAATTTTGCTTCTCTTAATCTGGTTCAAAACCCCATTCACATTAAAAGAAATTATTTTCACCGGTTGTCCTTGCATTTTGTTTTAACCAAACTTAAATACTCACTACTCCCTTCTAAGTAAATAGTAAGCAGTCCCTTCATAACAATAACACAGAACCAAAAAACATATCTAAGGCACTTATTGTGAACAAATAACATTTTCACCAACCTTAGGGTCCGTTTCCTGCCCTGCCTCAAAACTGAGGGATAACCTCCAAACTAGTTTAGGGGGCCCTTTATTTTTAAAATTTTTTAAAATCTATTCTTAGACGACATCCTG
>OMLB01024963.1:31282-52122 GCA_900302555.1 Myripristis jacobus
CCTTCCTTAAAAGTAGTATATATATTTTTACATGGACTGGTGAGTATTTGGTTAAGGTTGCTGAATTAATTCACTAATTCCTACATCCCACTTTGTATGCAAAGTGCACTTAATACATCCTGTATTAAGTGCACTTTGTATATAAAGTGTCCATTGTTTTGCATCGCCCCGAGGATTTCATTATTGTTCCATCATTACTTTCACTGGCCATGGGTTGTGCCAGGAGGATGAATAGAAGCACACATTGGGCGAGGAAAATGACTAGTAACCCCAACCCCCCAAGCTTCATACATGCACGCACATGCACACACACACATATTCTGTCAATGCCTCTTTAAGAAAGTCCTTCTTGTTTGGCCCTCTCTGCTGGAAACATCCTGCAGAGTTCTGTTTCATCTGTGTAAACTGTGGCGGTCACGCTACTGCACTGCAAAAAGTGTCCATCTTGGCATGTCTTCCAATCTTGTACACTGTTTTCAAATCTCTCTTTTTTTGACGTTAAGCTAAAAAAAATTTTTACCCATGGTGTTTAATTTAACTCAACTTGTTTCCAAAAATATCTTAAATTAGGTGACCTCGCCTGACATCATGCAGTTATCTGCCTCCTTTCAGTGTCATTTTTATAGCTTTTATTCCTTCTGCTATTAAGCTTTCAAACACAAACCCTACTCATTTTAGATGACACTGTTATATCTTAGAGGATTATCTATTTATTGGTCTTATTTATTCACAATATGTTATTTATTGGATTTTACTACTGATTCTATTGATTTTTACTGAGCACTGATTTTACTATGTAATTGATTATTATGTGCCCATGTGCTTTATTGTTTCCTTGGCTTGATTTTTGTATGGGATGCATGTGGAAAACCTGCAAATGAATTGCCCTGTTGGGATAAATAAAGTTTTCTGAACTGATCTGAACTGATTTATGTCCAGAATCCTTAAAACAAGTGACACTGAAAACAAGAGAAACTGCCTTTTTTCACTTCTTATCAGCAAAAGTAAGATTTTAGGGCTGAGTATGACATGGAATAATTTTGGCTGGTTACTCCACACCTCGTTCCAGAACTCAACACACACACACACACACACACACAAACTGCAGCTTTGGGACATGGAGAGTTCAGCTGAACAGGGCAAGTGGGTCGCCCACATATAGCGTGACCCTATGACCTCATGCCCTTATGTCTCGACTATTGCATTACCAGGATATAATGGCAAAATGACTGTCACTGCTTCTTATAATGCACTGTCAGTCACTGTATTTGAAATAACACATGCAGCACACACAGACATACACTCATACATTCATGCCGGGGGCGATCAAACCGGCAAAATGTAATACAAGCGAAAATAACAGACACACCGATGCCCTTGAGCTATCTGAACAGCAAGGCACACATGCCAACTTTGGGGCAGGCTTGTGACAGTTTTGACATGCAAGACGATATATATATATTGATACAGAACAAAATGGCTGCAAGGAAATGATCACAGTTGGGCATCAACAGATCTGTCCTCTAGGTGGCAGTGTTTCCTTCTTCATCAGTGATGTTCCCTCCCAGAGGAAATTGGACAAACACTGTCTTCCCACCAGCCTCAGCAGGCTACACTTGTCACTGGGAGGACTGAAGGAACGTCAGACATCAGAATAATTGCCTGAAAATCAGGACATCCGATGCTTTGAGCTCATTCGAATGCAGTCGTCAGATGAAAAACACTTAATAATCAGGGGACACTGTCACTCTATTACCCCTGCGTAGTTCATAATGTTAGACTAATTTGATAATGGCTGTTTTAATTGGATGTAAATGATGACACTGGTAGTATTGGACATGTAGCTATCTCAGTGAACAAGTGTCACTATAATGTTGTGAGACAGCGCCAACCAACAGTAATTATGTCTTGACATGTGAGGCTGTCCTTCAGCTGGAGGACAGCGGGTTAAAACCCCTGTATCAGTCGAAAGCTGCTCCGCTGAAGTGTCCTTGAGCAAGACACAGGAGGGCTGCCGTTCTGCAGTTGAGACTGACCTCTGACCTCCCTGAGGAAGGGAGCAAGCAGAAAGATAATTTCCCAATGGGGAGAAATGAACTATCGCATTGTTATTATTTATGTCATCATTTATTATCAAACCCTACCCACTTTGAAGCAGTGACTTCAGTTTCAAGGTCTGCACATTATTATGACAGCATTTCTTTCATTTTCCTTCAAACTATTCACTCTATTGATAATCCAGCATGAGCTGGGGATGGCGTCGACATATTTGAGTGTGTTTGACTAAAGCAGGTATTTAACTTTGAAAATCCTGTCCAAGATAGCCAATATGATTTATCCTTGGATGCCACAATCATGAAGATTGTGTGTGTGTGAACAGAATAAAACACTCTTTTGGTTGGTTTTCACTACACTGCCCTCGTCTGCCACGGATTTTGAGGTCTTGTCTTGGTACAGTCAGTATCAACATGTACTGTACTGCGAAATTCTGTCATCAAGGCAAATTTCTGCAGGCGTACATTTATTATGCTTGGCAGTTGAAGTAATTCTGATAATATGGGTCTGAGGAATGGTCAAGCTTATCTGCTGTATGTAGCCACAAATTAGACTGGCCTTTGGCAGCTTTACAACTCATAAATGGATATTTAAAAATCTTATCAACTGGCAGAAAAATCCTCAGAAAAGTAAAACTGTTGAAACAAGTCGCTGAGTGACAAATTGTGGGGAAACACATGGACGTCATGATCAAATACCTCCCCTTTGACTGAGGGAAAATGCTCTTTGTACTTTTTTGGTGCAAAGAGAATATTGCAGAGCTTCCCTTTCATTCATTTTATACAAATCACACACTACCAAAGGACAGTGACAGACCATGTAGAGGATCTGAAGATTTAAAAACCAAAGTTATGATTGTTTGAGGCCATTTCTGCTTATTTGAGATGTAGGCCACATCAGCTATACTGTCTTCATGCCATGAGCCTTAAAGACGGCACATCAGCAGATCACAAGTAATGATACCAGCCCACGCTTTGATTTGGACTCTGCCCAATGTCCTTAACATTTTTTATTGTCAATAGTGAGTAATAGAACAGGCAGAGCTCATTAAAAATGTATTTTCTTCCCATTATGTGAATCTCATTTACATTTGCTTACAGCAATATTATGCAAACATTGAGCAGCATAGGAGCTCACACACTCAGCCAAAGTATAAAATACAAGCATTTTGTACCGTAGAGACTTCAAAAAATAAATCAGCACAACATAGCTAAGAATTGCTTTGACTGAGCAAGGTTTTTTAAAATAATCAAATTCCCTCTCAGTAAAACTGTATTGCATTATAAAATGTCATTGTATTCAGTATCAGTGTAAGCACTAACTGCAGTGCATTTTAGAAACAAATCCAGATACAGCATCATTGTGGTAAAAACAACTGAAATAACTGAATGTGCTCAAAAATGTAGAGGTAGAGGTTTGTAGAGGGTGGCTTCCCAAAATCTCATCAGAATCAGAACCATTTTATTTGTATAATAAATGCACAGGAACATGTACAGTTCTCTTAGTGGTTCTCACAGATTCTCACAGTGTGGGAGACAGTGTACAATAGACAAGCTGGCAATATAAATGATTTTATATATAAGCAAAAAAAAAAAAAAAAGCGTGCAGCATGTCATGCAGTAGGTTACAGCCAAAGGTGAGAGTGCATTTTTGCAGCAGAACAAAATAAGATAATGTTACTGTCAAAAATAGAAATACACTGAATCTGTCCTGCAAAGCTTTGCAGAACATGAAACCAGGTCCATCATGCCAAACATTGCTGCATATTTTTTTTTTCTCAGTTTTCAGACAGATACAAAGCTTTGAATGTGGCACAAGTTTGAGAAGAAATTGATCTAGTTCTCGCAGGAGCTTGGGTCAGTGGTTTGGAGCAATTTGTAGATCACTCAGTCTGAAGATTTGAGCCATTCCTGAGGTTCAATCAAAACCAGCGCTCAAAGAGAGGAACTGATTTTGCAGCTGATATGTTTCATCAAATGTGCATATTTGATGCCTTGCACAGTTATGGGTGATGACTGGTCCATTGAAGCAACACTGCCTGGAGTTTGAGATACCCATGCAGTCTTTGAATTTCGTCTTTTGAAGGTGATTCTACAAAGGGATGTTCCAGAGGAATTTGGTGCATATTTCCACATGCTTTCTTTCAACTCCACCTCCACATTCAGTTTGGCTGACGCTGATCCTGAATTAGCATTTTCCTGAGCTTCATTATCCAGCTTGAACCTGCCGTCATCAGAGCTGCTCTGCTGACGCTCCAGCTGAGGAGCATTACTCCAAAGGAAGCCATCAGCCACACAAATCAGGATCATCCCCTAAGACAATGATGTTTTGGCCTCCAGCCTTGGGTCATCCATGATTAATTAACAACAATGCATTTGATGTAATCCACATGTTCCTACTTTACGCATGTGGGTGCATGTAGCCAGTGGTAATGTGTGTTTTACAATAGGCTCTTATCTCAAATCAGTTCCTCAGACACTTGTTAACAGCAAGTCACCACTTTACTTGATGTAGAGAGAAGATCAATCATTTTGTATTGGGATCGTCAAAAATCTAAAAAATATTTATGGAATCTAGGTGTATGGCGCTATGGATTGGGCTCAATGCATTTGTTTGTTAGTCACATGCAATTTCTGAGCCTCTGCTGTTTTAGACAAAATATGGGACAATGATGGATTTTGACATTGGGGCTCAGCATTTTGAACATAAACCTGAATGACTGACAATAGCGCCACCACCAGGCCAGCAGGGTAATAAGCTTCAGGCTATTTATCTCAGACACTGCTGGATCAAAATGATGAACCTTTTGGGAGTGATGTGTTTTTTAAAATCATACTTCTCGGCCGACAACAGCGCCACCAACAGGCCAGACAAAGTCCCCAAGCTTAAAACAGCAAAGTCACCAAACACCTCGCATGCAAAAACAAACAAACAAACAAACAAACAAGCAAACAAACACAAAAGCATTTAGGGCAACTTGCACCATGTCATGTTGACTTGTTTTCTGAGTAGCCCTGACTACCTGCAATCAATTAACAGCTCCTGTCCTTGCCTGAGACATAGCATAAATATTTGTCTGACTGAATAAGAGGTTGAAAGCATGGAGAACAGCTGCATAAGTAACCACAGTCATGCATGACTGTTATCATCCTGCATCTCATTTAGATGAAATGTGATTATAGGCTTACATCGACGAAGCACTGGAACCAGTCAATTAAAGTGTGACAGGCACACCTATCACCTCCCATTTTAATTCTCTCTCTCTCCCTTCCTTCATACCTGATCCGATTCTGAGACACATACATGCATATACACGGACACAGGCACGCATACACACACAAACACACACACACACACATGCACGCACGCGTGCACGCGCGCGCGCACACACACACGCAGTCATTAGTTTGCCCAGTGCATAGATTTCCACAGCTAATCCTTTGATCTGGAGCCTTGATTTTTGGTGCTGCTGTGTTCACGGTTGCCTGAGGCTGCATTTGAGTTCTATTATTTATCACTGAGTGTCACGAGGCCCAGACAGGGAAAGGAAGACGAGTGAAAAAACAAGGCTCATCCTCCACTATTCTTTGAAATGCCTACCACCAACAACATAACTCATGTGCGCAGTGTTACTCAACTTTGAGTTGTAATTGGTCTATTTTCAGGGAGTTGTCATAGTTTAATGATTACAGTCAGAGTCTCACTGTCCATTGTTTTCAGACCATGGGAAAACATTTGAATAATAAATAAGTATTTTGAGCTGCCTTCAGGTTTCAGCATGTACTTTAACAAAATATACTTTTCCCCATGAGTATGATGCTGCAGTGTATCACTTTAAAATTTTTATTTATCAGTTTCAATAATAATAAAACAGGTAACACTTTACAATAACAGTACAACAATTAACGTTAGTTAATGCCGTAATGGTTAATTAACGGTTAGTTCATGATTATTATGGCATTTACTAATGTTAATAATATCTACAATAACCCTTAAATAACATATAAATGAATACCTTAGCATGAACAGCATTAGTAAATGATTCTTAGACACATTAGTTAACAGTTAGTTAACTGTTACTTAATGTTTATTACCTGTTACTTAATGTTTATTACGGCATTAACGTTAATTGTTACCAACAAAGTAAATCAGGACTGGCCTATATAGTTTACAGTTTGATGACTGATTTTGACTGATTTTATAACTAATGCTTTATGCAAAGCATGTGTAATGATGATGATGATTTAACACATAATCCAGTTCATAGGAAAAAGACCACTGCCAAGTAGATTTAGTGCTAGATTGTGCAAAAGGCCTAAATGTACTACAAAACTTACGTAATTAAGGCATAGCCTGCAAGTGAACTTAAGAGGGGTGAAACTTAGTTCCACAAATGGCCGGTTTTAGGGTGTGCCACCATCCAGATGTGTGTGGACATAATTATTCTCTAGAGCCTGCAGCACTAATGACCTGGCTTAAGAGAGTAAACAAGTCCTCTGGTGTACTGACGAAGACAAATGACATAGCACTCCTCTTCCTCTGCGCCCCCCTGTCCCTCGTGCACTTTGTTGTGCGAGAAGGCAGCTGGGCGAATAACAAGGACGGTTACACCTTTTTATGGTCCAGCTTAAATTTTCTCTTGTAAAAGAAAGAAAGAAGAGGAGGGAGGAAGCACAAGGAAGGGACTTGTCGAAAGGATGCTCTAATTATCTAATTGGCCACTTGTGGTCGTCCCTCTGAGGAAATGGCCTTGTAACGTCTCCATAATGGGCTCTGTCTGACACAGGTGCTTTCCCAGCACGACTCCGGCCGCCAAGGTAGACACAGGAAGGAGAGATACTTCATCTTAGTCTTCCTCTTGCAGTCCCTTCCATTATGTATATATAGTATATTTAGATTGCTTTATGCCTTTTAATTTCTCTATCTTTGCAATGATGTGCCTCTATCCATCTCTCTATCTATCTATCTATGATCACACTTTTCTTTCTTTTCCTGTTCCTGAGTCACACATTGAAATAATTGCGCTTCCTCTGTTCTCTTTTCATTTAAATGTATGTTTTAAAATGGCACATGCTTGTCTTTAGGTTTTCATTTTCCCTGAAGGAGAGAGCTTTAATCATCGATACCGAGTTGTCCTTGAAATTCCACATGTTCATGTGTGACAGCGACGTTTAGATTCAAAGGTTCAGTTTTAATTGCCAAGCAGCCTGGCTGGTGAGGTTTGTTTCGGGACAGATGGTGAAGGATTTCAGGTTTGGGCTGATTCATTTGTTTTATTAATAGATTTTGCTTCACCTCTCATAAACTGCAGTTCAGCATTCACTTTGATCACAGCAGAGCCGACCCCGGAATGTATATAAAACATGCGTTTTTGCTGATCTTCTTATGGCAGGGTTTGTTCAGTGAGCAGCTGCATGTGAGCAGGCTATAGGATCACATTTAGCCTTCAGCAAGCTATCCGAAACTTCAGTCAGAAAGCTGCTGTGATGAGTCATAATGTGCCAAGCAATGTCAGAAAAAAAAAAAATATCCAGCAAGCAACACCAACTAGGACCAAGATATAAAGTATGTGGCTGCTCTGAGTTACACAGCATTACTTTGAAACATGTTTTATAATCCTCAAAATACACTGGATTGATTTTTTTTCTCCTTCATTTTTTAGGTGTTGCATAACTATCTTACATAATTATGCATGTCCTGACTGTATTATTTATGTTAGGTTGGGTCATGGGTCCAAAAAAGTCATTATATAGTGACAAAGTTGCAATGCTGGTAGCAATGAAACAGCCATTACCTAGGCAAAAATAAATAAATAAATAAATAAATAAAAAATCTATTGTTCTCTGGCCCCATCCATGGAGAGGAGCTTTGCCTCCAAGAACTAAAACTTGCATGGAACCGCTAGAATTACTAAGTAATCTTTCTCATTATGCTGATAGTGGGCACTGACAGATTTAGAGTTGATGAAGCCAACATCATGACAGGCAAAAAAGAAAAAAAAAAAGCAGAAAAACGTTTGCATTTGGCCAATGAACATTTTAAAAATACATGAGTGAGAATCTACAAGCAGGGAGTGAGTGTGCAACACATTCACGTTTTTTCCCTGCTCAGTCCAGCGTCTCTGTGTGGATCTATGATGTCAAAGCAGATGACAGATGTGTTTGCTGAGCTTGACCCACTGATACAATATGTGGCCTGAAAATGCACAGGCCAATAACTTTAGAAAGAGAGAGAGGAGGTAAATGTGGAAGGGGAAGACGTGGAGGGGGGTAAAAGAGGGGATAGGAATGGATAACAAAGTGAGGGAGAGAAGAAAAAGGACAGAAGACAGTGTGGGCGGTGGAATTCAGTTCCTGACCAGACAGCAGGTATTTAACGAGGCCTGAAAATATCTCGGGGCGCTTTAATGGGTAGATTTTCCAGGTCCCGCATCTCACCCACAGGCACAATAGTGTAATGTCAGAGCCAAGTGCCGGAGAAAGAAAGATCCCCTCATATTATAAACTAAATTTGAGGCATGATGTCATTATCTCTGAGCTATGGCCTCCTATCAAAGAAAAAGTACTCTGATAGATTACGGGAAAATTGCAAGTCAGAGATTGCTGTGACCAAATTCAGTTGGGGTCGTCTGTCACAGCAGAGGTTTAAAATAGACTGTTGTGTGTGACCGGTCACTGACAAAGAGCGACTTGAAGCAGAAATGTATTCACAGCAGATGTATTGCTTTTTTTGGAGGGGATCAAAAATTTATACCTCATGCCTCTCTTTGACCAGTGATTGGAAATTCATTTCAAATTTCAATTTTTTTTTCCTAATGCAAAAACTGCAATTACTCAAATTTGCACTTCAGAGGGAAAGGAGGAAAACCTACACTGCATGAAGAAAATCTGTAGAAATGATTCTTTGGAGACTAAAATTATTTAAATGATTGGTTATCACTGTCAAATATCATATACAGTGCTGTATGTTTCAGTTAGTAGTACTGTGTCCTAGGCTACTCCCATCCTCTCAATCTGCCATATTTTGTTTCTCAGATTAAGAAAATTCAGTCCCTGCTTTAGCCCTTAAAATCATAGAATCCCTCATTTATTTTAGAAGTTTAAAATGCTTATTTTAAACTTATTTCTGTGGTGTAAGTGGAATAACTCAGGGTCAAGTGATACCTGGGACCAGGGTGAGGTAGAAACAGATCAATTCTCCGGACGGGGAAGGGTTTTGGCGCTTTAACAACATGTTTTCACCTCAATTGCTATGAGGCAGGATATAATTGTCTCTCGTGCGATTAAATTTTCAGTTCTGCGACCAGTTCTGCTCATAAACATGGCAGTGCATGACACAGCAGCCAATTCTGCCACCACCTAAGATCGACTTTAATATCTTATAACACTAATAATACTTATAGCTTGCTTTTACATCAGTATTACTTTGATTTTCTCAAAGCAGTATGCTCCAAAACTACTATTTCGAAGTTCTTCCTTTAGCCCTTGAAATGTGACTTTCCATAATTCTGTGGTTCTCAACATGTTTGGCTCACGATGCCTTTAAAAGTAGTGATGACTCATTTGATTGATTATCAAAAGGGACCTATAGAGGCTGAAAAATCTCACAAGGAAAGCAGCAAATTTTAGGGAAAAGTCATTAAAAAAAGACATGAAAGTGAATTTTTGCACAGTGGAAATATGTTGTATCTTGTGACCCCTCAAAATTCTCTTGTGACACTGTGGAGGGTCTCAACCCACATGCTGACAAACACCAGTATTGTATATATGGTGTGGTTTTGTTATTTAGTGTTTCTGCACAGTGCTTATGCATGTGGCTTTTCTTACAGATCTTTTTTTATGTACCTCACAGATCTATAATCATACTGTACATTGCATTCAAACAACAGGGAAATATTTGTTTAAAAAAAAAAAAAATTCTGATCCTTCCATTCCTTACTGATCATTTGTAATGTTGATGATTCTACTGTTAGACTTTTTATAAGCCCCCTGAATCTCGACGTCTGCATCGTTAATGTAACATAAATACCAGTGTGTCTTCTCTTACCGGCTTTGTGAAAATCCAAGCTGACACTGTGGTCGTCTCACTTGTGTAAATGAAATGTCTGACTTGTGTTGCAAGGCTTCCTGTTGAAACCCACTGTGCAGAATGGTTTAGCTAAAAAGACTCCAGTGCCAGGAGCTCACAGTGCGGTTGCCCGGCAACCAGTCGTATAGTCTCAAATAGTTCAGACAAGAGCTGCAGCCTCGAAAATATAAACCCTCCTCTCTATCTGCAAGCTGGGAGTTTCCTCGCTGCCCAGTTTTGCTCTTCAGTGTCCCTATAGCTGTGAATTATTTCCTGTCACATGCATGTGTGAGAAAGGTACACGACTCTGCAATTTATATTCTCATGATGTCATATCAATCATAAATAATAGATCACCTATCCCAGCTGTTTAAAATATGCAACGGTTTTTCATTGTGAGTGTTTCTTTGTGTGTTTGCTGCGTGCGTGTGTGTGTGTGTTAAAGTGTGTTAAAGTCATGGGACGTGCATGCTGACCCGGTTGACTCGTCTCCCCTGCCTGCGCTCTTGAATTTCGAGGTTTAGACAAGTGGCCCTATGTAAGGTCCGCCATCCGTTTGCTAACATGAATATCCCATTTAACATCAAGCAAGATAAACAAGGAAAAGTAGTCAGGAAGTGGATATGTTCCACTCACTTCATGCGTCACTCCGTGCTCCAGTGCTAGCACAACAATCCGAGAGCTTGCCAGGGGACTGAACATACCACATAACATTTGGAGGACACTTTCATCCAAAGCGCCTCACGGTATCCGCTGAACTATAAATGACAGGACTCTGTGGACCTGTTGAGAAGGAGGCCTTCACCAACCGCAGATGGGCAGCAAAAAACTTCCTGGGTTTCAAGAGGAAAGCCTCTGGAAAGCTGCAGGCCAAAAAGAAGTTTTGATTTTGGCAGCAGAGAGTTTGACCTGTTTGTGGCTGGGGTATTTTCTGAACTGCGGTTATATTCCCTCAATATCCGTGCAAGCTCCTGTTTAGTATCTTAACCAGCTGTTTCATCTGGTAATCCACACTATTATGGTTGAACCAATAGACAAAAAAAAAGAGAAATCTGCTGACGAATAGGCATGATGTCCTTTGTTTTCAAATCACCTCTCCCTGTTTCAAGAATATTTCATTTGTGTATGTGTGTATGTCTGAAACAAGCCTTTTTCCCTGTTTAATAGTGCCGACATGCCCTCTATCTAAGTGAATTTACAGAATCCTGCCATGTATGATGGCAGTGTGACCATTTTTCTACCAGCACGCCCCCTGGCAGCTCGTCAGTCTCATTCATGTGTTGCTTGAGGGAGATGTTTGCATACGGTAACTCTTCTCATAGAGACTCTCTCCCCTGTGTGCTAGCTGGGATGCTTATTTCCATAGCAACCCTATCTCCAAGACAGCTTGAGTGGAGCTTTGAACAGGCAGGCTGTTGCACCGTCTCTGCCAGTTGCTCTCAACTACGCCTGTTTGATCAAAGGCAGAGAAAGTACTTTATTCATTAGAACTGCACTTAAATACAGGCATGATATCTGTAGCGTCTGAGGATACTGCAATAAACATCCAGTGCACCTGAAAAAGGTCCGCATTCCCAGTGCATTTCATCGATTTGTTTTAATGCTTACAGCTGATAGGAGCTGATGCGTCGGTGTTGTGAGTAAGCTCCTCTTTATTGATTTGCACACCTGGGTTTTGCCTGGCGGTGAATTCTCAGGCCTGCAATGTAGTTAGGTTTGAGAAACACTCCTCTGTCTAGACAAGTGGATGAGGTGGGTACTGATAGTGCACACAGGAGGGCTGTATGCTGCAAGAAATGTCAGTCTCAACAAGACAGATTTTCTCAAATGTGGTGCTAACATCTTGCCACGTTGAAAGTCCTGCTACAGGGGTGTGATCATTCTGCTTGTTCCCTAAACAGTTTCGATTGTTTCAATATCTTAGATAGATTTCTCTACATGCATGAAGAAAATGTTACTTGATCACAGAAAATTGTTGAAACATAATGATTTGCAAACAACTGACCTCAGGGATTACTAATAGATAAGGGGCGTATTAAGATGGACATGTTTATGCTGTTGTTTTCTGTCTCATGAAGCCACATTATTTTGTAGAAAGTGGACACACAGGGCTTAAAATGTTGATGTTCGTTTTCTCACGGTGGAGAGGGCTATTTTTGGTCATTTTCCTTTGAAAAACAGCAGAGATGTGGACATGGAGTGGTCAGAACTCCAGCGGTCAGGGGTGTGGCAGACAGCACAGAGGAGTTTGTTTTAATATGTCCACTTGGAAAATCCTCAGGGGAAATATCATGGATTCTGCTGCAGATGTTTCAGCATGTTTGCATAGTTGGAATCAGGGCTGGGCTCTTTGATCTAAATGAAAACGCACCACAGAGGTTTGCAGCACGGGTGAGCCTGAAACTCGCTGCTCGGGGTGCGAATCAGGAACCGTTCCCAGCGTCGGATTTTCCCAGGTCCCCCTGCAGAGTCTACCTTCTGTGATCAGAGACCTGGGAATACCACGGCCCGTCGCCTTGATCCATCTCAGGCTTGGCACCGCCTGCGACCATTTGGCATCTCCAGTGGAAACGCTCTGACTCGATGCCAGCAGTGGCAGACCACCAGTGCCCGCACTCTTCCTCCCACAGAGTTCAATTTTATATCAACTGCGCTCTATCAACAGTCTATAGTTTCACCACTTAATCTCTCCTGAACACTAAATTGCTGGACAGTGAAGCAAGCAAGACTTAATTAACTACAGACAAACTACAATGCCACACAGGCTTTATTGGCTATCAGCCGTTCTAATTTTCTGTGACCACAGTGGGTTTCAGTGCCTGCCACATCAAGCTCCGTAACGACTTCACTGCAAGGCTTTCAGTAAGATTTTTGCTTTTAAAATGGATTATAAACGCTGAAATGTCCCTTAATATATAAATATAGACACGAGCAAACACACACACATGACAAGATAGAAGGCTGTGTGTGTGTGTGTGTGTGTGTGTGTGGGAGTGGGTGAGATGGTCTCTCACAGGATTTCCAGTATGCCCTATTGACCTACTGAGGCCGGCTTGAGGAGACTCATCCTCTGTTGTGTAAGAGTGTAAGTGCCCTGGCTGGCTTTGCTCTCTGCAGATGTTCCCAGGCTGTAGCTGACTGCTCACACGCACACACACACACACACGCACACACACACGCACACACAGCCTTGCCTCCACTCTGTCTCCCTGGGGACTGACAGACACTTGCTGTCTAAAGTCCAACATTATCATACAAACCCAGAACCTGCAACACCTTTCTGGAGTGTCTGTTTTTTTTTTTTTTTTTTTTTTTTTTTTTTTGGAGGGACAGATTTTCTGGGACATTTTGATCCTTTTCTAGGACAGTGAAATTATGAAATTATACATTTGTATAGCATATTGCGGGGGACACAAAACCAAACCCACTAAACCTATGCTGTCTTCTGTCAAGCTGGATTTATGATAAATACTTTTTTCTAGGCTCTGACACTTCCCACTTGGCATCACAAATTGAAAAATTTGAAGGGTGTCGACACATACAGCAGATGAGACAGCAGATGTAATCATCTTTTTTAAAATTCATTTTTGTTGTTATTTTTTAATTTTAGAAATGTGACTGAACAGCAAAACCGGATTAAATGTACTTTTATTTAAAAGTTAAGAATGTTTTGGTCCTCTTCTTTTGGATGTGTTTTTATTCCACAGATCAAATCCTGTTACCAAACAGGACCTTCCAAACGAAACAAAACTTTAGTTATATAGCGCATCTCAATCAAATGCAATAAAAGCTGCGTCACAGTTAAACAAAACCAAACATTAAAGACTTTTTTTTTAAATCTATGTAATGTTTTATTGTCTCTTTTTTAAGAGACAGTAAAACTCAACGACAATTACCTTGCTGAACACTCTTGAAACTGACCACACGCAGGAATCAGCACAAACCTCAGATAAATATAGAGATAATTAAAAAAGTTATAATAAAATGAGATAAAAATAAATAGGACTCAAAATAGATAAAAGAAAAATCATGAGCTGGATTAAAAGAAAAAAAGTAGTAACCAAACAGAGATAGAAGAGATCAAATAAATTACAAAAAAAGGGGGAAAAAGTGAAGCTGAAGGAGAAGGAGAATGTCTTCAGATTTCCACATGAACATTTTCCTGTAGCATCTCTGCTCTTGTTGTCCTGAAGATTTAAATCAGGTTTCATTGCAGCAGCACCCTCTGCATACTGTGGATGCAGGAGCCCCTGTTTTCCCAGATGGCTACTCATCTCATGCACAAGTGTTTCCCATGTTTGACGTGCCATCATCTATTTCAAGGAGTTAGTCTTAACATTTTGTAATGCCAGAAGATTTACAACATCTGCAACTGTGAGGTATGTCCTAGGACGTTTTTTTTTAAGAATGAATTCTCGATAGGGCCATTTCTGCGTCCTATCCCACGGGAGGAAAAGTCGTCACTTTGGAAAATATGGATTCCTCTCACAGTTCTTCTCACACCTTATCAGGTTGAGATAGTGACAGTTTTGATGTTACGACGCTGCAACTAATCACAACCAGTGGACAAAATGAGGGCTGACAGTTTGGAGGAGCAAGGCCGACTTTGCCAAATCGATCTAAATGCTGTGAGCGCAGGTATCGTGTCCGTCCCATCTGAGACCTCTTAGACAGAGAGCGCGGACTGAGAGACCTCATCAGCTTTCACCCCCAATAATCATCAGACAGACCGGCGTGTCACACACTGACAGGGCGAAAAGGCTTGATGTTCTCCGCCCTCGGGCAAGTTCACATTTGAAATGTCTACGGGGGGGCTTTCATGTAGTGTTTTCTGTAAGTGTGGTGTAGGATGAAAGCGCTGCATGGTAAATGCACCTTTCACAGCTTTTACACATAAAACAGCAGCTTTTTACTAATGCTACCCCGATGTTATTTCCTAGTAAAACGGAGAAATAAAATATAACTGCAGGCATCTACTGTAGATGCACTAAGCTGTAAATCTGATTGCCAAACTGGGGTCTCATTAATTGAACGTTCCCATCACATGATATGCAGTTCATCTCTCTCCAGGGCTCTGCAGTTTGAGTTAGTAGCTCTTCATGCGTCACAAGATGATGTAAAACCCCACACGCATATGGAGGTGAGGGCTTTATCAATTATATGGAATGTAAATAATTGTGTTGTGGTGAAAATAATTACAAACCGGCCTCCTTACTAGTAAAGTTGAAAGCAAAATCGGGACCTCACAAGCTATTTAAGACACCGCAACCATGCCTGCTCAGGCTAAACTCACCATGAGCCAAGCACTAAGAAGCCAATAAAAACAGGCTTATTTAAGCTGCAATTACCTGGGGCTATACTTTTGGATGCAACCAGTCTCTACGCCCCATCAAGTGCATGTAGTATTCTTCATGTGCTGTATGCAAGCTGGGCAAAGCCATTGCGTCATAGTCTGGTGCTAAATATAATGTGAAGTCGGTAGTTGTTCTCTGCAGGGTCAACGTAAAGCGCAGAGGGCCGGGACACAGTTGAACGGATTACAATTTTCCACGCAACTGTGGCATTTTTTCCGCTTGTCATAATTCAACTAACATTAGATATGGATGGAGAGTCAATGAAAGTCAGAAATGCACAGCCGTCTGACTTTCCAGAAAGAGCGTGACCCTAGGACAATATGCTGGCCCAAAGATCCATTTTTCATCAGCGATGCCATGATCCAAACCTTGATGACAGCGTAATCCCTTGTGGAATGTCTCTGTGGACAGCTGGGTAGCTCAGCACATAAAGAAAATATTACTCCTGTCACAGAAAAAAAAAGACATAACTGTACCATGTGAGTGTCTATTTTTTTTTTTTTTCTTAACTTTAAATCAAACTTTACATGGTTGGTTTATAGATGTTGTGTGGGTTTCATGACCCTTGGGCTCTTCAAACTTTTATGATTTCAAAAATGCATGGCCATCAAGGAGAAAATATACTAAAAAATACCTTTTGGAAATACATGTTTGGTGTCTGATCCACAGCTTACATCATGCAACCGTATCCTATGAGGGCAATACCTGGGGAGGTCAGGAGACGGGTGGATAACGTTATGATACATTATATATTTAGTGATTCTGTAACAATTTTATATAGGAATGTTTGATCTTACTGATCTGAGACAGACTTCAAAGGCACTTTATAAAGAGAAGTCCAGCAACTGATGTGCTATAAAAACCATACAATGCAAAATAGTCTACAGAGAAAAAAAAAAAAAAAAAAAGAAACAGGAAAACCTGGGCAGAGTTTTAGATCGAGAGGTGTGTTATGTGATTTCTACATCAAAGGCTGTTCTGTTACAACCGAGATTGAATTTCCGATTGCTAATCTCTAAGCAGGTTGTGACAAAGGCTTACATTTGAAAAGGGAAAAGCACCTGCAACAATAGATAACATCAAACTGCTGCAATGCTCACGTCTACTGAACGTCCATGAAAAACATGATGCAATGCTTTAAATGAATGTGATAAGAATTGCAATATCCGCCGACACTTCGCCTAATTTATATTTCAGCTCTTGCTAAAATCCACAGGAGGAATCGAAGGGGCAAAGAACAATGCAATGTCAATGCTTGGTTTGAATACAGTATCTGTGTTGCATTCAACTTGATGCAGTGCAAGAATGGACAGCACGAGAGTACAACATCGTTCCCCATCAGAAAACAATGCAGCCTCTTCTGCTTGTGAAATCCTCGTAATTGTGAAATTGCAGTCATCAATATTACTGGAGTTGAAATGCCTTTTGACTGTGCAGCTCGGAAAAATATTCTCACTTCAGGTCTGGGGAGCAATTGTACCCCCCAAAAACCCCTGGGTGTTATTTTCAATAAAGTCCAGTCTCAGGTAGTGTTTGGAGACATTAGATAGAGCAACTGCTAAAACAGTCTTGGTCTCCATGGTGCCTTGGTGGAAGGAGTGTGGGCTCAAAACAGTAGCCAAGGTGCAACATTAAATGTGTATTATCAGCAGTCAACACAGGTAATACTGCTTTTATTATGGCATTAAAAGCACAATGTTTTGTGCCTTGAGAATGGAAAGTTGCCAGTTTGTAAAATCTCTGTACCAGCTGAGAAAATTCAAATGGCAAAAGAGATGGAATAATGCTCTCAGCTCCTGTCCCATTCATCAAAGTAAACTTCCCGGGTGCCTTTGACCAGGCACTTAAAATCACATTCCTTTATTTTGAAGGTTGAACAACCAAACCCATTTTTCCTCCTTGTTTTTAGTTCATGTGGCCCAAGTAGCATCATAAACATAAATTTGAGCAAAAATATTGTCCTTGTGCGCTCTTTGATCACATGAGCCTTTTCTTTTTGGAAAGCGACACTTGTTAAACTGCTGTTCAACCTTGTTCAGGTGGAATTCAGGAGATTGTTTTTAAAGAAAGCTAACCAGGGGGATATCTAACCCAGTGACAGGAGGTTAAATGTTAGCACTGGAGCCATCTGGCCAGTACCTAGAGAGGAGGAGGACAGCATCACTGCAGCATATATTAGTTAGGAGGTCAGTAAAATAATACCAAATTTTTCAAAATGAGTCAACCGTCCCAATCCAAGGAACTTTGCATACCATATTTCTCTTTGTCCATTACATAATCATGCATGAAAAAATCTAGAAAAATTGGATATAGAGGCCAAAAGTCTCTCTTTCCCTCTCGTTGTCCCTCTCACTCTCCAATTACCCCACATCATCATGGTTAAAGACAGGGACCAACACCTGGACGGACCCAATAGTTGCTCTAAGCTCTACTCTGCTGAGAGGAACACAGCTGTTGCTTTATGCACTTCAAAGTTAAGCGCCCCCCTTCAGACCAAACAGTATTTGTGCATGAAAACTCCACCACCGAACAAAAATCTCTGCAAGAAAGTGGCACCGCTGGGTATGAAACTAGAAACTAGAAACAGGCTTCAAGAAACTGGCAGCAAAGAGACACACTGGCATCTGATATACCCCATTATATTTCATAAATGCTGGTATGCTCAGACAAACATTGCTCTTTCTCTAAATAGAGCTTGGCCAGTCTGTGTTTATTAGGTTGTGTGATGGCAGAGTTTACTTTAGATTCTCGAAAGACTGAATTTGAAAAGCTTGTCCACTTTGTTAACAGGGAAAGGAAGCAGAGGCAAGCGGCTGGCTTATTCAGTGCGCCGTGAGTTCTCCTTTGGTATCTGTTTTGTCTTACGTGAAAAGGATATTTAAGGGTTACCTCTAATTCCTAGCTTGTGCAATGTGCAAGATCGATTTCAAGTCAAGATAAACAGACATTTGTGCCAGCTTAGTGCTGTGCCGATGCTATCAGAGGTAAATGCGCTGATTCTGGGTGTTCACTAGTGCCTTGCATAATTATGAGGGACGCTCTGTTGAGATTTTCCAGAACCTGATTTGGAAATGACTGGAAAGTTTGCCCTCCGAGGAAAGAAGCCGCCCCGTGTCGTCAGCCAAGGCTGGTTTCCTAAATTTGTACACCTTCGCTACTGGAGCGTAAACTGACCCCGTTCGTTGTGTTTTATTTTTTTATTTTTTTTCCCCCCAGTGACCACATCAGTGGAATAGATTTTAAGAACTGGCCCAGTGGTGCCCCGACATGAATGGGACATTTAGTGAACTGCTGACTGGGACCTGTGTTGTGCCTCACATGTGGTCTGTGACCCTTATTTCAAACAGTGTCTAAAAAGAAAACAGGATGCGTAAACCATTTGACTCGGCCCGTTTGTGCGTGTGACTAAAAGTGAGGCCATCTGTAGTGCAGCGGGCAAGTCCGGACTTGTAGAAAAGAAAATAATTCACTGATGGCCTGTGTCTCCCGTGCCTGCTGTGCTCGATCCGTGATTTCATGTTCTGCCCCTGAAATGCAAAGCAAACTCTGAGGCGAAAACCTCCCACACAAACGGTTGCGTACAATTTCTCACCTTGACACTGAAAACGGCATTCAGCGTCCCCTCTGCTGGCAAAGGTAAGCTCAATAAAAATGCCTATTCAACCTCGAATTCTGCTTTTGTTTCAACACCAACGAGACATTTCTGGGGCTATGCTGCTCTTAAAATGTGTTCCTATTAATCTAATGCTGAGTATTATCTGGTAATTCTCTACGCTACCATTTTGACTGTAGGGCATTTTGTCTTTATTGGAGACTTTTCCGCTCATGCTCAAGTAAAATTTGAAAATGGTGCATCGTGTGGCATGATTAGAAACCACTTATACTCTTGAGATCTTTGTGGATATATAAAATGTCCTTTCATTTCTCCACCAATATTCCCCATCCAGTTGCCCTCACCTGCAAAGCTTTAGTGTGGGCAACTCGAGATACTGAGGCCTCTTTATTCCTATTTCGTGAATAATACATAGTCAGTTGTACACATGGTACCGTTTGGCTTTTCCCAAAGGAAATTTACAACAAATGGCATTAGATATCATTAATTTCTCTGTAGTGTTTGCCAGAGGGCCCCTGTGTTTAGCTAATGCTCAGATGTAAAGCTACATGGTGCAGCGGAGAGCCCTCTCCCCTAAGGATCATGCAGTAATTGGCTGATGTAAACTAGGAAATCACTGTGGTTATTTTTTAAGGGACGTGAAATTGTCAGGGAGGGATGTATAGCTATTGGAGCATGGAACCATTTTGTATTTTTTTTTTATCCTCATGGCCGCAGTGGCTGATTTTAACCTGAAATTCACCCACTGCTTTCTCTCTTTTAATTAGATTTTTGTAGTGGAAAAAGCTGTCCTACTGATGAATAGTTCCTTCTCAGAGTGGACGGTAGAAATCACAAACCTATTTGCCAGCATTTGTCTCAATATTGTCTCAATAAAGTCAGTCAATAAAGAATATAGGTGAGTAGATGACATGAAAATCATCTTTAACACAAAACAGAAGAAAATTAAAATATCCACAAAATGGTGCCTTTGTGTTTGCATGATTACTTTGTGTTTGCATGATTACTTTTGGGAACCAATAACTTGCACAACTTTCTGTGAAACAAGTAAACACACTGTCCTCCACTTTCAAAGTCTGAAGCTATGACCTTGATATCGGGCCAGTCAGTGTGATTTTAAAACACAGTGTGAAGATGCATCATCCCACTGACTTCCATCAAAATCAGACCAGTGGTGTCTGAGAGATTGGCTGCGATATCGCTCAGGAAAAGGACGAACGGACACAGCCTTATCCACAGACACATAAAAGTGGATTGTAGGTCAGCGTGGGTCTGCTTGGTGCTGTGATCAGACTGATGAGAGCAGAAACAAAATTTGTTGAATGCGCTTACACGGTGGTGGAGTTAGAAATGGTAACAAAAGAAAAGAAAAAAAAAAAAACTGAACAAAAAAAAAATTAAGAAACTTTAGAGGTTTACCTTTAAATAACACCAGCATCAATTAAATCGGTAGCTGACGAAAGCGTGGTTATCTAAAACACTGCCTTTATGACTAATCTTCTTTTATTGTGTACCAGTTGTATCTGATTTTTTTTTTTTAGTAAGCAGCCTGTGATAAACTTACAAGCAAGATGAGAAAATCTCCACTATTTCATTAAAGATGAAGTCAAGAAAAGTTGATACATCTACAAATAATAATAGGTGAAGGAAGTAATACTCAGTGGAAAATAATTTAGACATTGTTTACTGTCTTCCAAAGGAAATTCCATACTCAGCTCTGATGCCACTTTGCGCAATATGTACATGTTCCA
>OMLB01024966.1:0-12531 GCA_900302555.1 Myripristis jacobus
ATCTGGAATCACTTCAGGTCAGCCCAGGCCCTGGCCGTGAAAGGTGAGACCGGGCGCCTGGCAGGGGAGAGAGGGACAGGGGTCTGACACTGGACATACCACAGTCAGGGATCAGTGATCAGGAAAACAACCAACAGCAGAAAATAAAATGGGTGAAACGTGAGGAAACAGGAATCTCCTTTTTTTTTTCTTAATGTGGCATAGAAGTCGGAAAAACCTGAAAAGTC
Source organism: Myripristis jacobus (assembly GCA_900302555.1). NCBI lineage: Eukaryota > Metazoa > Chordata > Actinopteri > Holocentriformes > Holocentridae > Myripristis > Myripristis jacobus. The sequence goes on from OMLB01024966.1 coordinate 228, forward strand.
ACATCCCTGCATAATGTCCTGTTACTACAGTGCTCACCCCATGTATAGGCCTAAATCCAATATTGACCGCTAACAGTTGCTTAAAAGCAAAGCGAACCTTACCCAAGGGTACACTACCGGATAACTTAGACAAATTATAATAGCACAGAATAATGTGTTCAAATGTCAACACCCCTCGAGCACCTTCCCCTTCCAAGTGTCACCGAAAATAAAAGAAACAACACTAGACAATACGACTGCATTTTCAAATAAGTGTGCTTGTACGGCGGGGTGTGCTGTGCGAGGACTGTGTCAACATATGTTTGTTGACGCCAGGTTATGAGGGGCCACGGAGAAGAAACACCTTGTATGACAGCCGCAGAGTTAAACGAGGCCCAGGGGCCCACCATATTAAGGAGAGGATTTCCCTACTCATAAATATCCTGTTTTTAAGATGGAAATTTCAGGTTGTGGTAATCAGGAGAAAAACGCTGCGCGGGAACAGCTTGAGGTTTCCAGAGTTGCTTTCTCTGAAGGAGAATCTGTCCTCGAGTTGTAAATCTCCCTTTTATGGTGCTTGCACCAGTTCCAAGATCATTTTGGTTTCCAAATGCTCTCAACTATAAACTTACTTTTTTATATAGTTTTTGAAATAGAGTTTAATGTCAAGATGGACTGCATTGCAACGACTGCATATTTTTCTGTTGCTGATTTACAAATCTTCCAATAATAAAGATTCACTCAGTTTGTATGAGGACACAATCATACCTATAAACCCTCCCACTGTTCTGTAAAAATATTACATATTTTACTAATTTGTTTGATCTTTCTAAAAATGGGGAAATATCCCAAAATGGTGAAAAATAGCTCAATTTGCTCTCATTTGTAGATGCCATCTGCCGCCTTATTCTTTACTGATCTTACCAACTTTGTGAATGGAACACTGTGGCATCACATTGCTTGAAATGCATTTTATTAATATACAAGTTTTTTCTGTTACAAATAAAGGATATCATAGGAAATTAAGAGAATCTACTGGTTTGGATTCAGAAGTACATTAGCCTTTCCTGTATACTGGACTATTACATGAATCACAATGCGTTGAAAAGTTTTGCTTGTCAGTGGTATAAAATGGAAAGAAATGTGAAAAACAAAATTATCGTTTAGAAAATGCTTAAATGTTATTCAAACCCCCCCCACTTTACATGGGTGAGGAAGTCCTTGTTTTTGTTGTTGTTTTGTTATTGATCAAAAAGGGCTGTGGATCCCAGTTGTGGTGTTCTAATTCTATCCAGCACCGCAGCCAATGGGAGAAAGGGAATTCCAAGTAGTCCATACATGAGTGTCCTTCTCTCAAACAGGGCAAGGCGGTCTTTAACGTAAGCTCTTGATAGGGCACTGACAGAGTCAAGGGTATGAGAACAAAGCTCTCCGGGCTTTTCAGAAAATTCGCCCTCCTTTCAGTTCGTATCAGAATCAAAATGTAAAACTACTCAGCTATTCGGCTACAGCATCCAATCTAGATGTCTTTTTGTACAAACAAGAGTTCAGCGATGCTCAGGAGCAAAAAAAAAAAAAAAAAAAAAAAAAAAGATGGCTTAGAAAAAGCCTTCCATCACTTGATGTCCAATATTAAATGTTAAAGGGGCACTTTGCATATAAGGAAGGTATGCCATCGCAAGTGAGGCTGCTCCGGAAAGGTGAGGAGACATTTCACAATCGGATTCCATGGCAGGGGTGCATGAGATGACAGTCATCCCAAAGACAGTGTCTGTCTGTGGGGGTCCCGCAGTGGAGAGGGTCCCCTCGCCTCCTGCACAAGCTCCAGCACCTCCACTCAGAGCCCCCTTAGTTGACCGTGGGCACCTGGTTCAAGCTGTACTCCTTGGCTTTGAGCCGCAGGTTGGCGATGCTGTTGGCCATGTTCATTCCCTGGGATGTATTGGTGTTGGAGCAGTTAGGTGGGTAAGTGGCCATGGCGCTGAGAGACAAGAGATTGGTACAGAGGAGGGAAAAAAAGGTTAGATCACCTGTAACTGTCACCAAGCTAAAGCGCGACATGAGCCGCAGCTGTGGAAATATGACAAGGAGAAATGCATGAGAAAGCAGGCATTCATTCATTCATCAATGTGAAAAGATGGGTTTAACTGACTTTAAGGCACACATAACCCAAAAATGCTTAACGTTAAAAAAAAAAAAAAAACTATATGTAGTAAAGTGAAAGCGTACTTGTTTTCTGAGGGCAGCATTTTCTGTGGCACTCGCATTGGCCCTCCCTCCGGCATTGGATACCAGCTTAAGAATAATATACAGTGAATAGCAATGTAAATGTTAGCACCACATTAGTGTCTTCCAAATACCATTATTTCTGGTTAAGATATTTCCCACTGCATAGCACCCAGCCAAAGCACTCACTGAGGTTCAACTGGGAGCTTTTGACCGCGGCCGCAGGGTCCGACATTTTATACTGAGTTTCATAAGGGAGGATTACTGTAAATCATGACCAATGTAACCAGAGTCACAAAAAAATGTTGCCCAGTAGAGCCTGCATCTCTCTAGTGTTCATTATCTGGTGTAGTATAGCAGAGAGGGTCACAGGGGTCAACAGTGGATTTAATACGGTTTGTTTTCACATTATCACCTCGTCAGGAGGGTCATGGGATCCTGCCCCACCCCTCTCATGCTGACAGAAAGAAGCAAAGGGGGAAAGGCAAGAAATGGGTTGTTTTGATAAAATCCAGTTGGTTTGGGGTTAGATATGCAAAGTCCTTCACAAGCCATGTCCATCATTTGAGCAATATGGATGGAGAAAAATTGATCTGTCTCAAAGGGGAGTGTGCCAAGAGGCTGACATCAAAGTGTGATATTAGCTGTGGAGACTGGAGAGGAAGGTCAACCACTAAGAAAGTATCCACTGCAATCCTGACAAACACAGCCATGCTTTCTGAGCGTAGACTTCAAATATACATGCATCCAGACCCTAAACCGACTGGACTGCAGCTTATCAAAACCAAGGTCAGATGCAGTGACAGTTTCATTGAATCCAGGTGGATCAGAGGGAGATAAAGACGGGTTAGAGTAAATATGAAGAGTATGCACAGGTAAGAGAGGAGGTGGACAGATGTGTGGAGAGGAAATGAAACAATAACAGTGAGCGCTGCCAGGGTCAGCACTGGGTAAAGGTGGGGTGTGAGTGTGTCTGCTTGTGTGTGTGTGTGTGTGTGTTGATGGTTCAGGTAAGGGGGTGATGGGTGATGTTACAGAGGGGTGAAAGTGTGGTTATTGTGGTGTCAGCGTGTGCATGAAACCCCTGGTCTTTTGTCAGGTGGAGACAGTTATGGGATTTGATATTTTGCAGCAGAAAGCAAGGAAATGGGCAGATAAACATGAGGTACATCGATACAACGGAGGCCATTGTAGAGGTCGCTTCCTGCTGAATGTACCCTGAATTAACACTACAGGAGTGCCAGTATTAATACTGGAGGAATGCCACTTGGTGATGAGGAGGCGGTGCAGCAAGTATGTAAAAAGGAGAGGAGATCTTATTAAAAATGACAGGCTGGACGAGAGGTAGGAGGATAGGTGTGGTGAGAGGGAACTGTACCTGTATGGAGCAGCACTGCCCCAAGATAGGTAGTCATTTGGGCGGGGTGCAGGACGCGGTACGATGGGCTGCTCCACCGCTGTCACATCCCCTGAGTAGGATTTGAGGAGCGAGGCGTTTTTGCTGGCCAGCATGGCGCGCTCGTTCCGGCGGAACTTAGCTCTCCTGTTCTGAAACCAAACCTGGAGGATTAAAAAAAACATATTATAGTCAATCAGAGCATGAATACTGTCACGTGTGACGGACTGGCAACCAGTCCAGGGTGTTTTCCTGCTTTTACTCCAGTGCATCCAGGGCCCAGCTCCTTTGTGACCTTGATTAGGATAGGCAAGTATAGAAAATGGATCGATGGATGGATGAATATTGTCCCATAAAAAATAGCTGTAATTACTGTAAATGCAATTGCAGTTTTTTTGGTCATCAAATCCTTTTACAAGTTCAGTTTCCTTTTTTTTCCAGTTTCAATTGTTGATTCGTGCAGTGTATCTTATATAGAAACTATTTTGCGTAAGGAGTGGAGGAGAATTTTCTTTCTCTTTTTGTTTGAAATTCATTTGCCACTGTGTTTGGATTTTAAGTTACACTCCCAGTACATTCCCATTGCGGCTGAGTCTTTATTTGAGCGATTCTCTGCACGATATCTCCTGTCCCTGTAGAAAACTACCATCCAGTGGCTTTAAATACATGCGTACATGTGCACGCACACACAGTCATGCATATGTAACGCTCCGCCATTGACAACACATCAGAGCAAACTTTTCTCCCCGAGCACGCACACATACACACAAACATGCTCAGTCTCTCTCCTCTTGCTAAATAGATGATGAGATGACTGGGGGTGCTAATGTTGTTCCTTGCTGTGAAATCAAATCCATTATTAAATGCTCTGGGCGCACAGGGGCTCAGGGAGGCACAGTGTCGGTTACGCACAGCCTCAGGAATGAGCCTAAAGTCTCTTTTATCAAAGGATTTCTGCATCGCTCTCTGGTACACATTAATCACAGATGTGCTCCCTTTCTCTCTCTCTCCCTCTCTCTTTCTCTCTCCCCATCACTATTTCCTCTTTCCCTCTCATTCTCCCTACAGTGTTCTCATTGTACTCTATTGTAAAAGGTTTGTGAAATGTTAGACAAACTCATTTTCGTATGTATGTCACACATAGGTCACTCTTATGATTACTAAATAAGTGCAACAATAATGCAAAGGTATATGTGTTTTTAAAAATATGCGTGAGGTGACTATTGGTCCGTTGTTCATAAATAAAGCACTGAAAATAAACACAGCACTGACAAAAACAAGAAAAATCACCAGTGTGTTAAAGCTTGTGCAACAGTCAGTTTCACAAAGATAAATGAAAATATCGATTAAATCAAACTATAAAACCCTTGGCCATTTATCTTAATACTTTTGGGTATCAACGCCCATTCTTTTGGCCACTTAAAGAATTATATCATGCTACTGTTTCACTTGAATTTAATCCTCATGTGCTGCACACTTGCATTTTATCATCCGTCTGAAACCACTAAGGAAATTACACATAATTACATCAACTTTCTGATCAAATCCATCCCCTTGATCGGTGCTTTAAATTATTGGCCTATCAGAAATCATTAAAGGATAGCATAATGTTGATGAATGTAATCTCCACTGCTAAGATTTTGCGGCGGAAAACAAGTGAAACAGTGTTTGCACACATACAATATGCCGACTAGAGATCTATTCGCACTCCATGGCCTTTTTGTGATGTTATCCTCCTGAATCCCTTCTGAGATTGCATATTATATAATATGAACTGTAAACAGACTAATAGCCCCTCATAACTATTAGCCACTCATTAACTGTGATTAAACTGTTAGCCTGAGTTTGCATGGAAAATGCATGTTGTGAGACTAAATGCACTCCAATTAGTCTCATGCTGTAAAGAGGAGCAGTAATATAAAACTTGAACTAAATGCTCAGCTCTCAAGTAACAGCCTGTCTCCGGTGCTCTCCATTGATGGTGCTAATAAACGGTTCATGAATGTTTTATAACAGATATTTTCAAAGAAAGGTTCAGAGGACTCCAAGGAGCGCTCCAGAGTGCTCCCTAAGGTTCCCAGAAAAATTAAAATAATTTGAATTTTATTATTTGATTTAGCAGCCATTACTACATGATTATATGCCGGTCAATATGAGTGTCATCAGCAATGAGCGCATCCATTTTTACGTCCCTGAAATGGAGCCGTTTAAAGTCACAGTTTCATAAAGGTTTCCCCCTTAGCACTTTGCATACTTTCTTTTGTTGCCTCAATGAGTTTTATGGTTCACTCTTAGATAAAAGGTTTTGTCACCTTCTGACAAAAAGGTATTGCCTTCTGAATTGCTAAAAACGAGAAAAAGAGCATTTTCAGGATGACAGCAATGCATTTTTTACAATATAAAATCTGTTTGAAGCAGATTTTTTGATTTATGATATCATAACAGCTACATCAGCCTTTAATTCAGATGAAATATAAAATAAAACATCAAACTGGGGGAACAAATTGGATGAATAATGTCTTCACATGGTGATGTGCTGGTGATGGGTCTGTGCATACCTGCACTCTGGCCTCAGTGAGGTTGACTCTGCGGGCCAGGTCCTCTCTGACGAAAGCATCGGGGTAGTGTGTTCGCTCAAAAACCCTCTCCAGAGCCTGTAGCTGGCTACTGTTGAAGGTGGTCCTGTTCCTGCGCTGCTTCCTCTTCTTCTTCTCCTCCGTGTTCATCTGTTCATCTACAGGTGAAAGAAGTAAGAAGGTGTAACATAAGTTTTATGTGAAACATAAGACTGGACTGGAACCCTGGTCTTCCACATGTGAAACCGCACATATTTAATATCTCCCTGCCATGGGCAATGCTTTTGCTTAAAAGGTTACAGCCACGGCCTCTCAGGCACAAACATGCATCCATTTCCTTCACAGGGGGGCGGACAAAAGCAAAGGGGAGATTTTATGTACATCTGCAATTTTTGAAGCGCTTTCACAAAGGCACCATATCAAAACACATCAAATTTTAATTTTAAATATAGAGCTCCGTGCTTTTATGTGAACATTGATGCAGACTAATCTCTGGAGTTGATGCCTTATCCGAAATAGGCTATTTTTAGATGACATATTGCCAGAATATTTTTTTTAACAGGAATTATGTGAAACCGACTGTTGCAGTGGCAAAAACAAGAGATGTCAGACATAAACCTGTGAGCTGGAAGAAAAAATGAAAATAAAATAAGATAAATTAAAATAAATAAAACATATTCACCTAGTAGTAACAGTTTCATCACCAAAAAGGTTTTAGCAACACCACCTAAATATTTACAGATTGGATCATTTTACAGTACAATAACCTGCTGCCATAGTGGAAGAGGCTTTAATCCACAGCACCTTACAGCATCATGAGTGTGCCAAATGTATTTTAGTAGGAATGGCCACTGAGGGAATCAGGCCTCTAATCCTGGTTGTAGGTGCCCAGCGGCTCACAAACAATATTCTCTATTGGCAATAAAGACTGTGCTCATGCATGTGCCTGACTGTATGCAGTAATTACACACAGACGCATATACACAATAGGCTACCATGTGTCCACAAGTTTACATACGCACACATACACACACACACACATTGAAAACACTCCCCTATGGATCCATATGAAGCAAACACAGATGCAGACACACACCTCAGTGCTGCTCCTCAGTGTCCCGCTCGTGCCTCCACTGTCATCGAGTGTGAACACTGTGCTCTGTGCTGTCCTGCCATGTGTCAGCATGGGGCGTGTTTAGTGTCACCATGTTGCTTAATGAGAGGGTTACCCTCCCTCCTGTCCCAACTAGGAATGCAGCGAGGGGTAAACCCAGTAACCCACCAAAAACTCATTTTACATTTTACTTTTTTCATCTTTAATTTTTTTTTTTAATTGTGGAAAAGAGTATATCAGCCTTTTACAGCAGACATTAATACTAATTATTCAAATTTATTGCATATATCCTATTTAAAAAAGAGCCAAACTGACATGTGTGGTGTTTTAAAGCGGGAATCCATGTAGGCTATAATTAATTTTTGGTTTTATTGGCGGATGTTTGTCTTATAAAGAACAACCTTTCCCTGTTTATCTACTTGTTCTCCATTTTGTTCTGTGAAACTTAAAATCACTGCATGCAAGCAGCCTCGAGGCGCGCCGGGCCCTTCACTGCGGAGAAGTATAAAGCCACTTGGGTGGATTTGAAAGGATGAAATGTAGGCTATGTGTTTTTCTTGAAAAAAAAAAAAAATACGTTGTGCCTCCGCAGTAAACTGTGGCTGTAAATGCATATGCCAACAGTACATGGCTAACCAGTGACCACACACAGTTTCCCACAAAACACATTTCAATGTAAAATGAAAATCGTGTTGCATTGGGTGAGTCATGCCGTCTTTGATAAAGTTATATTCAAATGAAGCAATTAATGCCCTGGAGGACGTCACTTCCTTGAAGTTGCAGGTTTGCTTGGACAGGAGGGTCGTGTCGTCCCTGCTGTCAATGACAAAAATGACTGTGGGCTCTTATGACACGGGCTTACTGTATACGTTGCATAAGGTTAGGCTACGTGGAGTCTGGTTATTTAAAACATGACTAGAATAAGCCTTGGGACATTTAGGGGTTTGGATGGCAGAGCCTCGCGGGGCTGAGGTTTTTTAATCTGCGTTTTAATCGGGCTCACTGTTGTCTTGATGGAAAGTTTAAATTGTGAAGCGTCACATATAAATTCAGCACACAATGTACAACCTACAATTTGAAAATGTTGAATTTGCTCACAGTAAGACTTTATATTTTATGGAAAGTTTCAGCAAGATATTTTAGGGGCATCTTTTGGGCCTCAGTGGGCTAAAGGCTGCTTTACAAAGGAGCCATTTTTAGATTAGATTTTTTTTAACCGCAATTAAAGTTTGACTAAATATAAAATATGTATCATGTATTTAGAAATATTGGATAAAATGAGAAGAATCTACGGTGTTATAACTCTTTCAGTAATGTCTGGAGGGTAATTCCAGTTGCCACCTTTTTGTGTTTTTATTTTTAATGCTTTTTTCTGCATTTTTCCCGAGGTAAAAAAAAAGGAAAAAAAAGACATAAATGAAATCAAAACGCCTGCACCAAAGAAGGAAAAAAAATGTCGGATTCATGTAAACGTTTCTTTTAATAGTATTGCAGTGACTGTGCAGCGGTTTAGCCATGGAAACCTTTTAATTAGGCCTGCAGTGAGATATAAAACTGCAAATCAAAGGCATTCCCAACTTCCCAATTCCTGCAACTTCAAGTGTTGCCAACACGTGTAATTAGGTTTACCTCATTACCATCCATCATCGAAAGTTTAAGATGAGCCCTAAACGTCAACAAGTGGCATTGAGTGTAATTAATTCAGATGTAACTGATTTGTTATTTTTTTCTGAAAAAAAAATTAAAGAAATAAAATAATGTGAAAGCTGATTGAGGTTTGCCTCAGAATTATACTCACGTTGATCATTTATTATTATACATTGTTTTATTAATTTTGCAAATACATTACAACTATCCTTGGATAATTTAAGACAATTCTTAAAAAATATGCCCAAGGTTAAAAACTACCCTGCACCAACTGTCTTCACTTTCCTGTCAGTAAAGTGAGAAATGAAAAATGTTTGCATGAGTAAAGGCCAACACTTGGCATTCTTTATACCTAAATCTTCCAAAAAATCAAGTAATAAGTCTATGCTGGAGGCTTTCCGCCAAATTATGCCATCAGCTTTGAATAATAATACAAATGTGTCAATTCATCTAACCTATCTGCCTCAGTTTATTTGTTTGTGTAAGTGTTTTCAAAGCCCAACATAACAGAATGATTAATGGCCTTTGGTGTTTAAGTCCTCTCTTGACAAAGAGGTGTAATGAGGTGTTGTTATTTGATTCCTTAATTGTTGGGCCGAGGAGACACGGATAATTATGACAAATGATTATGCTTGAATATTCTGAAACTGTTTGACAAGCGAAAATAACCGTGAATTAACGACGTGACCTGGCCACTTCCTCCTGCATATTTCTCACCCCGGTCCGATTTTTACCCGTAAAAATAACAATAACACTCATTAAAGCCTATAACGTTTCTGTCAACCTCTCCAAATGGCTCTTTGAATAAAGAGGAGGAGCTGACGGGTTTATTTACTCTCTCAACGGTGTGCCTGAGTGGTCAAGCAGTGTTTTTCTGCTTTTACTGGTGTGTTTCCAAGGTTTACTTCCATCCACACTATCGCGCTTATTGGAAAGAAAAGTTCAAAAAGTAACGCAAATCGCAGGATTATCCTATCTGTGGACATCTCCCTCGGCAGTGTGAGATCATTTAAATCCTCAAGGTTTGGCAAAGTCCTAGCATCTCATATCAGATGCAACCAAAACACGCTTGCATCGACCTAATTCCTGCAGTCAAGAAATGAATGCAAAGCCTGTTGACTGACAAAGATCTTATGAATTTGTTCAACTACTAACTTTATAGTTATGCGTTACTGAACGATTTTGCACACGCATAGAGGAACTATTGACCTGATTTCTGTTTTATACTGTGTATGGATTTCAGATAGGTTTCTGCCAATTCTGACTTGATCTTTTGCCCTACAATAAAATGATCAAAACTACAGGATCAAATGTGGGAGGGAAAGGCAAGTGCCACATAGTTTGCCATACCCAATTGACTTCCATGGCTGTGATTTATTGCTACAGAGTTTGACTTGTAAGGTTACTTCACTGACCATATCCACCAACATCGCCATACCTCACTGACATCAAAGTGTTAATGGTAAATTAATGGTCATTTTTAGGGGAGGCCGTCAGGAATGATGCATTGCCAAACTCACTGAGGATTCCTTCCATGCGCGCTAGTTTCAACTGAGCTGCACTCTGCAGACGGAGACACGCCAGAAACATAATGAAAACAAATGAGTTCAGCTTTCACCCCGTCATTATAACTACATTTGTGTGAAATGTGCAGTATTTTCAGGGTCCAGGCCTATTTTCCCTGATAACCATATGTGGTTTTCCACAGAGGGCCACGCACACACCCCTAAAACAGATCAGCCTACACTGATGAATTAGAAGTGTTAGATCAAGGACTGAACACAGTTTTTGATCACTTTCCTGCAAGTAAAATTGTTGACATCTTTCGGCCCAGCCAGAGGGCATGGCTCTGGTCGATCTGTTTTTCACTTACTCTCCTGCTGAGTTGTGTCGCTCCCGCTGGTCAGCCCCGGGGACTCCAGCATATTCCTCCCCGCCTCTCCGACGCTCTCGTCCGCCTGGGTACCGACCATTTCCCCGGCCTCTTCAAGATCCAACAGGTGGCTGACCGAGAAGTTCTTTTTGGCTTGCAGGTTTTCCAGGTTAGATGTAATCGGACTCTCCAGGCGGTTTGATATCGATGCTTGCCTGTCCATTACATGTGCATAGCTAGAAGTCATGACGCAAATAGGAAACAGTGGGGAAAAAGGAGCAGTAATAATAATAAGCGAGCCAAATAGATCCTTGCATGCAGAACGCACGAACAGCGCCTCCAAAATCAGCCGTACAAAACCTCGGTTCTACCAAGCAAAAATGGGTCTGTTCACATCCAGATCTGCCGTGGCGGATATAAACAAACTTCAGTAAAGTTTTCTCCTCGTCTGCTTTCCCCGATCAAAAACCTAGCCAATCCATCCAGCGGTGCGCGTCAACATTAGATAGATCATCATAAACACCCTCGTCCTGTACTCTGCCTGTTTTCAAGGAAGTCCACTCTGAGAAGAGCTCGTTCTCTCCAACTTCTTCCCACTCTGGTTGAGTCACGCTCGCATCTGACTTAGCAGGAAGAGCTGCTGTTGCTGATGCCGACCAGATGCGCACAGCTCGGTGTGTGCGTAAAGCTTGCTCAGCTAGGCTCGGGGAGGCAGGACGTTACCACCGCACCTCCAGGCTATAGCGCCTTTTGTTGGTTCAAGTCTCTCTCTCTCTCTCTCTCTCTCTCTCTCTCTCTCTCTCTCTCTCTCTCTCTCTCTCTCTCTCTCTGGCGCACGTTGGCAGGCTGCGGATTAAGTAAATGAAACTTTGCGGCCCTGGGAGGGCGGACACACTCTAATAGGAGCTCCGTAATTACGTGGCAATGCCTTTATGCTGTGTCTGACGTTTCACAGGCCCCCAGTGGTTGTCCCCCCGCCTCCTCCCCCTTAGCAGAAACATCACCATCAGCACCATCAACACCCTGGTTAGAGGTGTTTTTTCATCCACTGGCAAACCGAATAGGCTAATGAATCTAAAGGAGCCAGCAGCCGGCCAGAGGGGACCCGCCAGCTCTCGGGGGTGGGGAGGTGTTACCACTTGTGTGCTGATAAACCCATTAAGGCCATTCTGACTGTGCTGTGGTCTGCCACCAATTAAATCAAATATAGTCTGTCCCAAAGATCACAATTCTGTACAGACAGGCCTATAGGCTATAGGCCTATGCACAGTTGCCCTATTCTTACCAATCATCATGGCTGCACACACCTTCCTAGCCTAACTTTGAATGTTGAAAATCTGTTGGTATACCGGTCTGGATTACAACGGCCTCGAACGGGACCATCCATCCCTGTCTCAAACAAGAGTCAAGTAGGGGTAGGTCGATAATCCCAATTCTTGTGCACGAGCATGGTGAGATTTGACGGGGGGTGGGGGTGAAGGAATGAAGGAATG
>OMLB01024970.1:2186-13014 GCA_900302555.1 Myripristis jacobus
AAAGAATAAAAAAAGCTGAAATGCCACAGGGGAAAATTGCAGAATTACATCCCTGGCTGTCGTGCACACATACACTGAGTCTGTCTGGTTTCTCAGTCTCTCTCTGTCTCTCTCTCTCTCTCTCTCTCTCTCTCTCTCTCTCTCTCTCTCCCTCTCAGGAGACAGCGGGTAGAGGAGGTAATGGAGGATGACAAAGGACTGACATTGATTCAAGCTGAGACCTGATGATGAACACACACACACACACACACACACACACACACACACACACACACACACACACACACAAGGACATTACCTTAAATCTCTGAAACAATAACATGTCAGCATACTGAAGATGCAACTGTCTCTATTTGATTGTGACTTGTCAGAAATTTCATTCAAAACATCCAAAACGTCAGTCTGACTTTTCAAAACGACAGCCAGACATTTCTGTAAATCAGTTCCAGTCAAACTAGACAAATGACGCTGCTTTTGCCTTTCACGTGTTCTGGGCTTTCAGTTTCTTCATCTTCAGCTGAATTCTAACGTTCTTTCTGACTGAGAAGAACTGAAGTCCTGATGACATCAATATGATACAGTCCAGGTGCTAAATGTCAAAATGGTTTGCCTCATCACTTCATATCATAACCAACAGTTTGAGTGACAGGTGAGCGAGAGGCGGGGCATCATAACCAACAGTTTGAGTGACAGGTGAGCGAGAGGCGGGGCGACTGACCGCAGTTCGTCCTTCAGCCGGGCCAGCTGGTCCTGCAGCCGCGTGTTCTTCACCCGCATCGGACTGCTGGGCACGAACCAGGCCGCCACGAACTTACACATCACCACCACATGCTGCAGACAGACAGACAGGCAGGGAGACAGACAGGGGGAGAGAGAGAGACAGGCAGAGAGACAGGGAGAGAGAGAGACAGGTCTATCACACTTGTATGGAGGAGAAAACACTGAGGAGCAGCTGATGCTTCATGCTGATACACATGGAGTCTGAATGTGAAGCGCCCCCTTGTGGCTGATAAGTGCCCCACAGGAGCAGCAGTGGCCTGGACAGAGGAACAAGGCCAGAGCAGCTCAGTGGCTCTTCAGTAAACCACATCACCAACATGACAAGGAGGAAGCACTGAGGCGAGCAAACTGCTTTTCAAAACCATCACAAATTAAGATAATCAAAACAAACAAACAAACAAACAAACAAACAGTCCTGTAGGTAAACCAGTGTAAACTGAACGTGCAGATGTGCCGTAAATCTGACGTCACTCAGGTCACGTGACCTGCAGCTGCTCTGCATTCAGGCCACAGACCTCAAGTTAAAGTGTTCATCATCTCAAAACCCAGCGGTTTTCAAAGTGGGGTCTGGGGACCCCCAGGGGTCCTTGAGGGTCTTCTGGAGGGTCCTCAGCTAAATGAGGAACAGTTTAATTTCTGTAATTGTAATTTAAATTCTGTAATTTAAATGCTATATATCATTTCAATAATATAGATATAGTTTTCTAAAATGCAGCTAGTTTGCTGTTGTGTGTTTTTTTCCCAATTTTCTGGTTATTTTCTTTTTTTCACTAATTTATTACAAACCATAAGGTCATGTGTTGCTAATATATTCATCACCTTTTCCCCATGTTCTTCAATGAAATAAAGTGAATTTGCCAGGAAAAGGTAAAAAAATATATATATACACATGCTGGAACATTAGTAACAATTTACAAAAAACAAACAAACAAAAACAAACAACATAAAATTAGTCTACCCAAAAAAGCTTGAAATTTTTGAAAAAATAGATTACAAAAATGAAAAGAAAACTATATTTGATATATATATTTGAACATCAGTGATTCTGGATCAACGTCAGTTTGTTTCTAAACACAAAACATTTAACTCTTTGAAACCGAGCAGATTCACTTCCACACAAGAGGAAAAACTGAGGAAATCAGCAACAAAAAAGACTTGAAAATTAGCAAGAAATTAGTAAAAAGTTACATTTCATTATATTTCATGTTGAACACAACGTGATGAGGAATGAGGGCTTCCCACAGCCGGCCGGCCTGGCAGGGATCATTTCTACAATTAACATGTAATTCATCAAACTGCATCATATCAGCTCATCACACACACACACACACACACACACACACACACAGTGTGAGTGGACCAAGTCTCTTTTTCATTATAGACAATAAATATATTTAATATCAGTCCTCACTGTACCTCAAACAGGATGACGAAGGCGAATCGAACGGCCAAAACCAGCCAGAACTGAGACGTCAGACTGTTGTCCTCATTGCTCCGGTAATCCTTATAGCTACACACACACACACACACACACACACACACACACAGCATGACAATCATCTTGAAGCTGTAAACAAGTCCTTTCATCCCAAACTGTGGGCATTTCTATGAATCTATCACAGACGGTAAAATATTCATGTTTCTTTAAAGCTGCTTTTCTGTTGTGTTTCTCTGCACTCGATCATTCATTTTGCTGTGACATGACGATCTGATCAGCTGAGCATGTTAACGTCCATCACCATGAGCACACAGGCGTGGACACACTGTATGCTTTAATCACGTCAGTCGTGTCAGGAAAATTCAACACAGCTGATCAGTGCTCCTTTCATGACGGCTCCAATTCTGAAAAATGCTCATGTATGTTACATGTATGCCACATTAATGGTCTGCACTTTCACTTTTAACTGTACATATATAATAATTTTCAGCATAATGGACATCAGTGCAATATTATTTTTATTGCCAGTAATCGTCCACTTGTTGCTGATTTGACAGATTAAGTGTCACACTACAAAAAAAATTCCAGTCGCACAAAATAAAACTAAAATGGTGTTTTGTTTAAAAAACAATTATCTTAAAGCCCCTCCAGCCATTCATTACACCCCTAAGAAATAATCTCTGTTCATTAATATTACATATTTAGAAAACTTTTCGATGGAAAATCATCTCTTCATGCCTTAAAATGGTTTAGATAAAACTCTACATCTTGTACTCATTAAGTATGCGTGGGTCTATGAATATTCAAAGAGACCCCGCCCACTGGCTCGTAACTTGTGTCATATCTGATAATCTAACCATGTAAAAAAATATTTCTGTCAGTGAATCTCTTAGTTACACTGATATTGTTCATGTGAAACAGACATTTCCATTTGGTCCCATCGGTTTGTTTTATTTTTTCTTTAATTACTGAGCAGTGCAATAATTGCATACCAGTAGAACTCTATAATAATTGAATAGTGCAATACCTCAGTGTCTATGTATCTAATGTGGTGTATATGGGTTTACTTTTAACATCTGCTCAATTTCTTCTTTTTTTCTGAATATATTGATGTAATATTATTGTGGGATTAATGCACATACTTTTACATAATGCACTTTTTTTTTTTTTTAACAAAGTTGTAATGCGAATATTTTTATATTTTGTTATTTTCCCTTTCTATTTCTTATAATTTAACTTATGCTTATAAGAGTACATGAGCGGCTCGGAGCGGAAGAAATAGTCGCACCAAACTCAGGCAGTAACGGCAATTCACTCGCACCGCCCCGCTCCAACCTTCCCTGCGGCCCGCACCTCGTACCGAATCGCTCACCCCAATTCCTCTAAATACCGCGCCACTCCGCTCCACAATCGCTCTGCTCATATTACTATTAATGGTGATTCTGGGTTGCAGTACAATAGGTGAACAGGCAGTCAACAATAGGCTATCCCATAGCTAACTAACCATAGCTAACCCGGACAAGCTGCACAACAACATAAAACAAGTGACGTCTACGTTAACGTTAGCATGACAACACATAACTTACCTGTTCCGCAGGCGAACCTGTGATGTGTCATCCAGATGCTTAAGTAATCCACTAAGGTCACAAGTCACAAGTCAGCAAGTGACGGCAACTGCTTTCCGAGTCTGTTCATAAATCCAGAGTGCACTGCTGTAGCCTAGCTGGCTAGCTATGCTCTGTGGTGGATCAGTATCTATAGATGGCGTGGTGGCTGGTAGCTGCTACAGTAGGCTTTCTTCTTGACAGATAGCTCTGGCAGAGAAACACTAGGCTAGCGTTCAGGATTAGGCAGCTAAGTTTATAGATTTCTAGCAACTTGGCAGTTTGAAGTGGATGATAAAAAGCGCTTACAAAACTTGCAAGAAAATATATATATATATATAGGCTGGGAGCGGGGGTAATTCACCACTCGCTCCGCACCGGAGCGATGGAACGGCAATAAAGAAACCCGCACAACCACACCACGTTAAATAACGACACACCGCTCCTCGCTCACTCCAGCTCCAAACCGCTCATGAACACTGGCACAGAGTCAGCATGGCATCAAGGCGGAGGCATTCAAAAGTTGGTTATACTTCACATAGAAAGACGAAGAATTTCAGATTCAGATTGAGAAAAAAAATGAGTATTTGTTTTGTACAGTTTTATACAGTTATTTAATAAATATTTCAACAATTTGAACACTCAAATGTAGTTGTGTAAAAGTAATTTGGATGGACAGGAGTGGTGGCATTTTAACAACACAATGATATAAAAGAAAGTTAATACAAATCAACCCATTTGTACTTTTTTTCCCTTCCCCTTGCTCAGTGAGATTCGATAAGAGAATCGTTAAAGAATCGAATCGATGAGCAGATTCGATCAGGGAATCGGAATCGCTAAAATCCTATCAAATCCCATCCCTATCCACAGTGATGATTCTCACGTTGCAAGATGCATGTAATATTGCTTGATGTAACTTTAACATAATGACCACAACCATCACCTCAGCAGTAATACACTATTCTTCCAACTCATATGCTATGAACAAAATGTTTCTTGAAGTTCGGGGTAACACACTTACAACATGAAAACCCTCACTGGCACCATGTAACAAGGACTGTTTCAATTACAAACAGGCAAAATGGCTCTGTGATAAAAATTAATCATATCACATAGATCGGACTGTTTAATTATAAATTTACTAAAATCATGATTTTAGAAAAAGAGTTAGAAATTGTTAAGTGTTGGTGACTCTGCTTCGCCAGAGGTGATGGAGATTTAACAAGCTCCTGCTGAGTTGTATGCATTATTGTTTCCCCCCAAGGGTGTGTTGCTGTAAGCATCCAGGACATTTTATTGAATGCGGTTTATGAGCGCATTCGAGTACCCCATCTTAGAACATTGCGTATGAATTTGAATTTGCACACGGCATCGCGTTTGTGTAAGTGCGTGCATGCAGACTCAACATGTGTTTGCGTAGGGCAGCACACATACGTCAGCATTTCTCTGCTTCATTTCTTGCTAATTGATCTCCACCCTGTAGAGCAGGAGGCTGATCTGATTGCAATCTGTGTGCATGTGTGTGTGTGTGTCAGTGTGTGTGCCAGCTCTATTGGACTGCAGTACAGATGGTGATGTTGAGTCAGCATGCTGAGGTCACAGCCCATGTTGGTAGCAGACCTGCGTCTCACTGTGCCAGCAGAGACCCACGCCAATGTCTCACTGCATCAGATTGCATTTGGCCTCCACACATCAAGATGGCATTGTTCCTGTAATGTGCTTCTTATTAAGTGGCAATTTGACTGGAGTAGGTACACAGCAAGCACGCCGAGTGTAGGATATGTCTCCTGTGTGCTGACTTGAGATCAGTATCCACTACTCAAATTCTAACTTTTATCAGTCAACAATAGGGTTGAATGTAGAAAAGGAAGCGTGAGTGCAGTGGTTAACCAGCAGATGGCAGAAAATACACACTGTCTGTGCCGTCCCATTTTCACTGGCAGCCCGCTACAGATCTTCCAGGCTTGTTGATTTGTAGTTACTTCACTAATAAGAGTAGATAGAGATAGATTGCTTCATGAGAACCTCAACTTGTTTTAGTCGTTTCCAGTGTGGCTGTACATCTGGTTGCTATATTTCTTTGTTTTTTTTAATACATGTGTTTTTCACTATGAATAATCTTGCCGTAGTCCTCACAGTGACAGCATATAAATATAGTGTAAACTTGTGTGTACTAGATTGTCCGCTGTAGGCTTTTTTGTATAGGATACCTCTTCAGAATGACACGATACAAGTGTACCGTCACTCTTTGATGTGTGGTGATGTGCTACTCTGTTTTTCCTCATCTTGTCTAGTCTCCCAGTATGACTCATATACGCTGTGCTCCTGGTTCTGTTCTTTACATTTATGTGGAGTAAAAGCAGATCACATATAGCGCAACATAGCAGCATACCAAGCCTTTCATGTTATGTCCTACACAGATGGTGGGTGTCGATGTGATCCCGGATGTCTCGGATCCACAAAAATAACTGTTGTAAGAGTAGTTCACTGGAAACCCTGCAGTACAATTACAAATGTGCAATATGCGTTTGATGAAAAACACTTCTGGGTGTTTGTTTCAGTCCCTCAGTTGTTTCAGCTGTTACCAGCAGCTTGGTTGATCCGTTGTGAAAGCCTCAAGAGAAACCAGGCCGTTGTTCTTCCCATTAGCCTGTACCAGTTCTTGATTAAGTTTCAATAGACTCTCACTAGTTGGTTTCCTCCGCTTAGCCTCCTAATGAATGCCAGGGATGATTTGGCTGCGATTGTCTTCCTTCATCACTGCAAATGACTGCTGAGTGCTGCTGCACTGTGAAATCAATAGCCTTGGACTATCAGAGGCTGAAACACTCACAGATTACTGATGAGAGTGATTTGAGGTGTTTAGCTGTGAATGCGCATAGGTGCATGTGTGTGTATTAGTGTGTATATGTGTGAGTCGAGAGAGAGAGGAAAAAATAAAGGGAGACAAACATAATGATTGTGTTTGTTTGTCTGTGGGAGAGGGAGAGAGAGAGAGGAGGGAGGGAGAGAGAGAGGGAGAGAGAGAGAGAGGGAGAGAGAGATGATTGTGTGCTTGCTTTGTGTGTCTGCACATGCACATCGCAATGCTTACATGCATGACTGTTTACTCCAAGATAATTCTTTGGCTTCTCTTAAACTTTCTGTGTATACAAATGACAGAAATTACCTCTTCCCTAAGGAGCGGGGGCTAAAAATCAATGGCAGCTACCAATCTGTGGCCAATCAAAGTGAATAGTTGGCCTCCTGTTGCAGGCAGCAGCTTTACTCTTTATTGTTTTTGGGGCGGTATAATTGGCTTGAGCTGATATACACTGGAGGGAGTGGAGACTTTGCTGTTTGCCCATATTTCAGCGTTGTTTGGCAGTACGTAGAATTCACAGACCAGGAGCGATAAGGATGTCAGTGCAGGGAAAATAAGACTTTATTTCTCGCTCACATTCTATGTGTGATATTGAGCTATCCTATAATTTGCTATTCTCTTTGTCTTGAGTCAGCTGCCGTGTGGACAGAGGGCTTGCTGTGCCTTGTGCACATGCGGGCAAACGTGATTCATCATTTTGGTAGCATGCTCATAGAATTTTTATTCCGCTGTTTCACCCTCTATCTCTTTTTCGCCCATATTTTTGAAGCCTCTTACCGTATTGTTTTAAGTATCTTTCCATCTTATCAATGTGTGTGTTTGTACACAGCTAAAGGCCATAAATCAGACCTGCATTTGCACTCTGCATAATGTATCCCATGTTTGGATGAGGAAATGTGGGTGATCTTATGAATAATACAGGCTGCTCAGTCTTCGATGCCAGTGCAGATAATAATAAAGCAAGCCTCTATCAACGTGGGCCAACCAGGAGAGCTAGAGAGCCTGGTACATTAGCTGTGGACGGCTGGTGATAAATCAGGCATTCACAGAGAGGATTGCTTGGCACCAGGAGCTCCCTCCGGAGGCCTTCAGGCACCGTGCCATACGGCGGGGCAGGGCATTCAGAATGCCCTTCTTACCCGGTAGCACAGGTCTCCGGGGCGGCTTTTAATCGCCACAAATGGGCGCTGATAACAAGTGGCTGTATTTCACCTGCTCTCCGATGGTGACGGCCTCCTGTAGCTTTTACGACGAGGAGATGTCAGGTTGCCGGCGTAATTGGCGCTTCTATGGGGATTTTATGAGTCTGTTTACTCTGTGAGGAGTACTTGTCTCTGGGATGCGATGGCCTCCTAAGGGCCTGCTGGCTTGGCTGGTTGATATACTTTCAGTTTGTGTCTGTGTAGTGGGAGGGTGTCTAATGATCAGGTACTGTATCGCCTACTGATTGATGTGCTGAGGGCCAAAGCCTGTGGCGGTTTGTGTTATCTGAGCCTATATCTGACCATCTTTGTTCACACACTCCAAGTGGGGGACAATAGAGTAGGAGACTCGTCCCTGTCACCACCCTGATGGATGGCTGCTGTCTGGGCTAATCCAGGGCTATTTTTCATACATTTCCATACATTCACTCACTCCTCAGCAGTGGCACGTGGGGGAGGGGCTTATCCCAATGCCTTGGAGGTGTCTGGTATTGAAACATTGTGGTGGAATGAGTGAAGTAGCTTCTTTTTATGTCTTTGAATGAGCACGGTTCTAGTGATGAATCACGCTTCTCTATCTGATAGTCTGATGGATGATTCTGGGTTTGATGAATGCCAGGATAACATTCCCTGCCTGACCGTATTGTGCCAACTGTAAAGTTTGGTGTAGGAGGGATAATGCTATGGGCTTTTCTGGGGTTGGCCAAGGCCCCTTAGTTCCAGTGAAGGGAAATCTTAATGCTTCAGGTTGACAGGACATTTTGGACAATTCTGTGCTACCAACTTTGTGGGAACAATTTGGGAAAGGTCCTTTTCTGTTCCAGCATAACTGTGCCCCAGTGCAAAAAGCAACACCCATAAAGGCATGGTTGGGTGAGTCTGGTGACAAAGAACTTGAGTGGCTCTCACGGAGTCCTGAGCTCGACCCCGTCCAGCACCTTTGGGATGAACTAGAACAGAGATTGCGAGCCAGACCCTCTCGTTCAACATCAGCGTCTGACCTCACAAATGCTATGCTGGGCACGAATTCCCACAGACACTCTCGAAAATCTTATACAAAGCCTTCTCAGAAGAATGTAAGCTGCTATAGTTGCAAAGGGGAGACTAACTCCTTATTAATGCCTGTGGATTTAGAATGGGATGCCATTAAAGCTCCTGTAGGTGTCATGTGTAGGTGGCCCAGTACTTTTGTCCATATCATGTACCTTGATACCGCTCAAGCCCAAACACATTTTTTCACTGCGTTTCAATAATTCATACAACATAATGTTCTCATCATCCAGGTCAGAAACCACCAAACATAATAAGTGGCTGTGAGGAAAATGATAATCTGATCAACCCGGGCAGAATTATTATTGTCTTCTGATATTTGATGTTTCAGTATCTGATATAGTGTGAACTTTTCTTGGAATGTAGGTGAGTGTGTCCTGAGGATGTAAGATGGGTCATTATCTCTTATTTCTTTTAACCCCGATCTTCCCTGTCAACATGAGTGTCCTGACTCTGGGTGAAGCGCCCTGGCCGAAGGCTGGTCACATGCAGCAACTAGCAGCTCATCATCTCCAGTGCAGTAATTAAGTTAGTGCAATGAATGCTTCCAGTGGCCAATTAGAGATGGAATGCCAGAGAAATGAACTAGCGTTACTTTTATTTGCTGGAAAACAGTGTTTTATCTTGAATGGTGAACATACACATACTGCACTAGTAGGCATAAGTATAAATTTCAGCCAATGAAACCTTCCCATTTTTTAACAACCATGCCACTCCACCCATCCACTGAAATAGAAATGTTTCTTTCCCTCACATACACCCTGTCGATTCACACCAAATCCCCTCCCTGCCTCATGCTCTGCCCCAACATCCTGTCATAACAGGAAATACATATAATTTTTTCGTTGGACCCTCTCCTGCTGCAGGGGCAGGGATCATGGCTCCCACCTCTCTGGCAAAATCCATATGTATGTCAGCGTGTCTCAGAGTGTTTTGTAAATGACCAAATTACACCGTGGGAATTGGCTGAACTTGGACTCTCAAGTCTCAAAATTTCAAAATTTCTTGATCTAATCTATCATGAGGTTAGGTTAATTTATTTCTGTATCTGTTTATTCCGTTTATTTTATTTATTTGCTTATGTATTTATTTAATATTTAGGCTAATATTTATATGTCCTCCCTCCCTCTCTATCTCTCTCTCTCTCTCTCTCTCTTGCCTTTGGGACTGTGTGGGGATCTTTGGCATACATGTTTGAGTGTGTGTGTGCATATATACGTATATATGTGTATGTGTGTGTGTGTGTGTGTTTGTGTTGGGAGGTGACAGGGTTGTCTAGATGTGAGACAACAACTGCTGTCACTGGAGACCCTGGTTGACACCGCAGAGCAGACAGCAGAGAGACAGCACATCGCTCCACAGGTTGTCTCTGTAGGTATATGGCTGTGTGTGTGTGTGGGTGTGTGTGTGTGTGTGCGTGCATCTCTCTGTTTGTGGGTACATAACACAATAACGACGCTAAAATGAGCCACAGTGCTCCGACAACAGTCACCTTATTGTTGTCTCCAGATTTCACACCCATTCCCTGCATGATACCATCAAACTGACACGCTCCTGCAGTCCTCTGTGCTTTGTAACACACGGTTGTCTGTCAGTGGCGTGTGCCTGTGTATGTGTTTGCCCTCGTGCGTTCCTCCGACTGTGCCTGCATGTGTGGTCACATGCTGTGCTGAGCCACTGCTGCACCTGTTTCATGTGTCTAGCGCGCTCGTCATTTCACAAAACCACACAGGTCCCAGTGTCCCAAAACATATACACCCCACCCCCCCCAACACACTCTCTCTCACACCTTGATGAATAATTAAGAAGGCAGCCATGTAGATAAGAGACCACAGTACCTGAAGGAGCATCTCACCCTCTGCCTTTATGTGTTACACACTTTGGATTAAAC